>KN832880.1:1354111-1463600 GCA_000827325.1 Oidiodendron maius Zn | reverse complement strand
GAAGTGTATCAGGATGCTCAGGGCCTAGCAATTTGGTTCGCAGCTCAAGCGTCTCTTGGTGTATCTGCTTAGCCGCCTTATACTCGCCTTGGCTATAGAGCGCATTCGCGAGGTTGCTCCTGCTCTGAAGTGTATGAGGATGCTCAGGGCCTAGCAATTTGGTTCGCAGCTTAAGCGTCTCTTGGTCTATCTGCTCAGCTGCCTTATACTCGCCTTGGCAATAGAGCGCACTCGCGAGGCGATTCCTGCTCTCAAGTGTATCAGGATGCTCAGGGCCTAGCAATTTGGTTTGCAGCTTAAGCGTCTCTTGGTCTATCTGCTCAGCCGCCTTATACTCGCCTTGGCTATAGAGCGCACTCGCGAGGCGATTCCTGCTCTCAAGTGTATCAGGATGCTCAGGGCCTAGCAATTTGGTTTGCAGCTCAAGCGTCTCTTGATGCATCCGTTTGGCCTCCTTATATTTCCCCAAAAGAAACTTGCACTGTGCCACACTAAATAGAAGCTTCATCCTCGCAGCCTCGTCCAATGAATGATCTTGGAGCTCTAACACGGCTAGAACATGCGGCAGATACTCTACCCAGATATCTTTGTTCTCATGTTTCGGGTCAGGGAATGCCGCATCGAGCCTTTGCATCACGGCTGTGACACATGCATTTACTCCTCCTTCCTCGGCCAACCAATTTCGCACCGCAAACTGAACAAGTCTGTGCATGTCATATGATCCTTGGTCTGCTCGTTCAGTGATAAATGCGTACCCCTTCAGCCAACCGATCGCCTCGTACGCCTCCAGTTCACTGTTGCCAGGTGGTAAGAGGTCTTTCGGAATATCCTTTTCGGCAAGACAGGACATAAATTGGAGGTACTCGGCAGCGAGTGGCCTATCGTGGGAGATATGGCGGAAAGAAATAGTCCACGAGGTCGAAACTGAATTTGGAATATTCTTATATCGGGTATGATCTTCAAACTCTCTGCTTAGAAGCTTGTTGAAGTGCGCTTCACTAGACTGACAATAGTCCACATATTGTGTTATTGACATCCCCCATAGGGCCATATTGGCAGCTGCCTGTTTGATGGCTAGCGGCAGATTAGCGAGTAGGTTGAGCAGCTCTGTTATTCTCTCGGAATTGCTTGTCTGAGATGTATACAGGCTTCTCTTTAATATTTCGATAGCATCGGGCCTGCTCATCTCGGTTGCACGGATGACGTTAGCGGGGCGGACTTTCAATCTTCTGACAACCTCGTGATTCCGCGTTGTAAACAGGATGGAGCCTTTGCGACTAGAAGGAAGATAGTCAGATAGAGGTACAGTCCCGCTGCTACCGAAGAGCAGGTCCAAGTCGTCGGCATTATCAATCACTAACAGCCAACTTTTAGCACTTTGGCTTAATGCTATCTTGACAAGCTTCTTGACATCTGTCTTAGTATCGTCAATCCCTTGAATCTTAAGCTGTCGACCTATCTGGTGGTAGGCGTTTTCAAAGGCCGTGGCGTCGACGGCGGGAACCCAGAAGACGGAACAGTCTGGACACTTAGCCCGGAGGCAAAAGGCGGCCTCGAGCGCGACTTGGGTCTTCCCGATACCGCCAAGTCCTTCGATGGCGGTCCGTTGGCATTCGTTCTCATCTGCGTCGGGGGGGATGGTCTTGGCAAGTCGATTCAGAACTGATTCTCGGCCGACAAAATCCTTGTTGCGGCCAAATGGGACGATCCAGCAGGGTGCATTAGGCTGATCGCTGCGCGAGTCGAATATTGCTGTCGTCAAGGCAGCTACATTTTGGTCCTTGGTTCTCGACCTGTCCGTATTAGGATCAGGATACGTGACGGTCTGTGGTTTGTCCAATAACACGACAACCCGTGATTTCGCTTGGGATCGGGCATGGATATGGTGAAGAATATAGTGAACCTTTCGGTATTCTGAATCATGGCGTGAAAATTTGACAAGATCTGAGTGTGTTCGATTTATTGCTACCGAATGGTCCGACGAGACACCTTGTGGTAAACAGCTGGTTGCTGAGGTGCGAGTCACGAGGCACCGGGAGGGGCCGCTCATCTTATATTGTCCACTTGTTTCCTGCCATACGTTAGTACTCTTGTGTCTGATCCTTGAAGAGACACTTACCTTAACCGCTGTTGGTGATTGTTTGGTCTCATAGAAGCAGAATATCTCAAAATTTGTCTGCTTCAAGATCCTAGAGAAACTTCGGTTTTGAAGTGTCAAGATCTGTGGGTTGACATCATGGAGGGACTCGAGGAGGAATCGGTTTGGCTGATTATTGACCATGGGGATAAGTGATTCGATGTCCATCCCATCGTTAGGGACCCCGAAGAAGAGAGCTCCGAAGACAAGACTAACCAGATCCGAGTCCGAGTCCGATTCTGCTATTCGGACCAATGCCTCTTTGATCAACAGCCCGCCGAGGCTATGGCCGATAAGAATGAGATGCTTCCTCTCGGAGCGTAGTACTCGGCATATCGCTATCTGGAGCGAGCTAGCGAGATCATCAAGGTTCGCAAAACTAGTGCTGTCCTGCAGTCTGCTCTCGTAGCCATAGAGCATAACTCTGGCTGTTGGCATGTCACGAGGCAGACTTTCGCTCAACCACATGTAACCATGGTCTTTGCTCACAAAGGAACCAAAAGCATGACCCCCGAGGCCAGAAACCGCCAAGATATCAAGGTCATGTTTATCAGCAGGGGGGGCGGACAGAACAGTGATATCGTCAAAGTGCCGATCTATCGCGAGTCCAAAAACCTGGAGGGAATGTTTTCGCTCCACAAGCTCGTGTATATTCTCAGGTAATGTGGATATGTCGATCGGCAACTGATCACTTTGTTCAAGCGTGGCCAGTTGCGTTGGGATGTTGCGGAAGCGGACAGTCGCGACCTGATCGCAGTGAACATCACGCGCTAGTGTATGAACCTCAAGGCTGGTGTGATGGTTGATGTTATCCACCTCGTTCGCCGCTGCCACAATCTGCAAATCTGGGTGATGTTGGAGGACGTATGCTAGCCTCTTGCTGTCAAAATCCAACGGCACCCCACGGACCCTCCAGGTTGGATTGCGGGCAGACCGCACGTCCCGCGGAGACGTGGGCGAGGGTTTAGAATTGATATCTTTGCTGATGGCAGCTAAGATTGACTCTTCGCTCCGCTCGAGAGGCCCCTGAGTTGGCTCTACACCGTCATTGACATCGCGGGGCCTGCTCGATCGCAAGTCCTCCAAATCCCGCTCCATTTGTGGCGCAGACGACTAGATGGGTGGTGGTGTAGGAAGAGTTGTTTCGGATCGAGAACGCTCATTGAACGGATATTATCTACTGGTGTACTAGATGACGAGCTGAGTCAGCGCGAAAGGATAGGATGGAAATGAATCGACCCAAGGCTGCTCTCATGCCAGCTCAAAGGTAAGGCTGTGTGGCTGCTACGCCCAATCGAAACGAGGTACATCAGTACGCTACCTGTGCGTTGTTCACGTGGTGAAGAAGGGCCTTGTGCACGGGCCGCGAAGAAAAGTAGGGTTTTCTATTAGGGACCAGCTACAAAACAGCAGCTGCAATACTCCCTAACTTTAATATAAGCTCAAATATGGGCAGTCAAACACCCCCCTAACTAACCAACCCTAACCACTGACCAACTAACCGTTGTCTCTAAACCAGTATTATAAGCATCAAGAAGGATCAAGATATATTGCTGCCTTAGAATATTATGTAAGATATGGCTTAGGAATTTTAATACTATTGGTAGTCGGTTCCATAAGAGGAAAGGTGGTCGGGATTTAGTTACTCAGTTGTCGCGATTTAGCTGGTCTCTCTTCTAATGAGAGTATTTTATGGAGAAGTCGTTTTCGAACCTCGCTATACTAGGCTCAGACCAGCGTGCGTGCGGACAGGCGAGAGAGACCGTAGACCACTTCCTCTTCCGATGCACGAAATGGATGGCATATCGATCTGAGATTCCCAATATGCGGACACTCATAGAGGCAATATCTCCTTCCATCTGGGAGGGAAATCGCCATCGGGTGACAAAATTGGTCACCGAGCATTGCAGCAGTTCGCGCAACGACAATTTTTGCAATGACTACTGGCCGACTTGAAGCCAGCCAACCTCAAGAAGAGACATCTTAGACTCCATTTCTACTAATCCGAAATAGAGATATTAAAATACTATTATTATAATAATGATCTTATTTTGGTAACAACGCCAGTGAGTGGTAAGATGATATCAACCCCATCCATCATAAAGCAGCTTGCCATTCACCTGATTCCTAACGTCAAGGCAGATGGCACTATTTGTAGGCCGAGTTAATATATTGCATAAATCAATCCAGGTATTATTTCTAAGCCATGTGCTTTCACGTCTCGTATTTTACTTCCAATTTATTTCCCAATGTATCCGTATATTTCCAAGGTGAGACGACCCAAGGTATACTTTTCTAACTATTATAAGCCCATAGCTGGAACCGATTCCTCTGACTCAGCTACGCCTGGTAGCGGAAGTTTTCATTCTGTGTATCAGTTATATCAAGAAACCCTGTCCTCGCAGCCGCGCTCATATCCACCAACATCACACTGTCCTTTTTCCTGTTTAGAAGAAGCATATATATGCGATAGATGCCAAGTAGGACAAAGGTCAGCGTCATCATGGCCATGATAGGAATGAATGCAGATGGGTAGTGCTGCTGCTTCTCCGTGGTCTTTACCAGGAGTGGTGCAATGCCATTAGAGATAGAGTAGGATCCCCAGACAAGCCCGGCGGTCACGGCCTTCTTCGTATGCCCGGCAGTATTTGCACCTACAAGAGAGAGAATCATGGCTTGTGTTGCTGAGAAAATAGTAAGCATGAAGAACCCCCAGAGTGCAGCGGCCCTATTGTGTTGCCAGTCTGACTTCCAGACCATGGCGCAGCCAGCTATGACAGGCAAACAGCAGATCATCGCACAGTAGCATCGGGAGTTGCGAACGTGAACCGACACTAGTCCGACCCCCAGTGTGAAAACAAAAACAAATACCCCCGCTACGCCGAGGAGAAGGATTGTTCTCAAAACAGTGTACTATACCTGGTCAGCATCAGGCTCTCTAAAATCCGCATGTAGGACGGAGCGTACTCCGAAGGACTCAACAATAATGGAGCCGAACCCGGTTGCTGCTCCATTTCCGAGGTTAATAGAAAAGAGCATGACGACATAGAAGTAGGTCTTCGGATCCTTGAAGGCCTCTTTGAGCTGTTCGGGTTTGAATCTTTTGTTCTCGATCCCAATCTGCTCCAGTCGCATCCGCTCAACCGCAATTCGCCTCATATCCTTTGTCAGCAGTTAGAGGACTATCAGGTAGCAGAAACCAGAGCACCATTCCCCAGGCCGAACTAAAACATCCAACAATCATAAACTGGTAGCGCCAGGGGTGGAGTTTCCCATGTACCTGACCGATGGCGTAGAAGATTAGGGAGCCAATTAGGATCGAGATCCCACTCGCAGAAAACCAGATGGCGAAACGCATGGGCTGCTCACGACGCTTGTACCACATGGCCGTAATCAAAGAGAATGCCGGGGCAATTCCGGCTTCGGCGACTCCAAGGAAGAAACGTTGAACAAGAAGGCCATGGTAAGACCTAACAGCAACCGTGCATACCGTTACTCCTCCCCACAGAAACATCTGCGTATGTTAACCTGAGCCCATTCATTATCTGGATAACTAGTAATACTAACCATGATAGCAACGTATTTGCCCAGTGGGAATTTTTGTGAGAAGAAGACGCCTGGGACGACTAGACGGAGTTAGATCGGACACGAAAGAAAATAATTCAACTTACGGCCAACCAAATAGCCCCAGTAGAATATCAAGGAGCAATACCCGAATTTCTGGGTACTTAGAGTGGCGGACCCGTCTACATCGACACTGCGGTCATTCCGTTTAATAATCGTTCGGGAATATGAGAAGAGGTTACGGGACGCTCACATCTGGAATAGTTCGAGGTCAGGGAGAATGCCAAAGAGTGCCGCCGAAGTCAAGCAGGCCTTATCCATATACTGCATCGCGAAGGAGACGAACATGACGGGCATGAGAACGATATCGATTCGGCGGAGACATCGTCGGTCATCGTCAGGTGTGATGCTGCCCCGGCGGTCCACATCGACTAGCTGGCCAGCGATATCACCGTAGTTAGCCAGCTTCTCATTGTGTGGACCCTCAATGTGTGTTGTTTGCAGATCGTTCTTCGATTCAGAGCTCATGGTGGTAACTATGTAGGAATGTAAGGGTCAAAGAAGGTGTCCGACCCCAGGATTTGGCAATATCTGGGGTAGCTGGATTATATCCCCTTCTCGTAATATAGTAAGAGCATCTCGCGGCGACGGCTGGCGGAGCGAGCGCGGACCGGCAAGCGAACAGCTGCCGAAGCCCGACTTGGTCCTAGGTTGAAATATATGTATGCGGTACGCTATTTCTTTAAAGAGCGGGGAAGAGAGAATCAAGATCAAAGGCTGGCCTGCCGGAAGTGCATAATGTGAAAACGATGCAGATGTAGGGCCGTGAAATCCCATTCGAAGGCCCTCCCACCAAGAGACAAAACATCAGTTGATAGCCCAAGGAGACTTAGAGTTGACACTTAAGCGACGAGTTATTCGTCGGGAAGTATATTCGCCCGTATAATTCCTTACCGCATATACTGGTGGCATTTCCCTTAATACGTGCGTCCATGAAACAATAGCTGTCGACTGTGGGTGGCCTCCCATTCAGGTCGGATCCTGACTACCGAGTGACATAGTAACCATAGATTCCAGATTGGTAAATGAATCGGCCTACAGATAGTGTAGATAAACTAGCATCCAATTGATTAAATCCTTCACCTAGCTATCGCATACCGTTCTCTAGTGAGCAGTTAGCTCCATTGATCCATCGTCCCCTCACCACGGTCGGAATTTCTTACGGACGTATGTAGATTGAGACTCTCAACCTAAAGGCCCCCTTATATGGACCTATTCAGCCTCTTATTAACTCACATGAATCCTCTGAATCCTAGATCCTGAAGGATATCCTGAATCCTGAAGGATGTGTCATGCGTGATTGAGGCCCTGATCAATAAATATAAAGCTAGAATTAATAATAGAAAGCTAGAATTAATAATAGAAAGCTAGAATTAATAATAGAAAGCTAGAATTAATAATAGAAAGCTAGAATTAATAATAGAAAGCTAGAAATTATAATAGAAACTAAAGATCTTATATATAATCTTAAGTAGAGGTTTAGGTTAATATATAGGTTATAGTTAGATATCAAGGTAAAACTCAGTTATATTGACTATAGACTTTTAGTATAGCAGAATACTGAAAGCAGTAGGTAAAGAGAGTAATATAGAGACAACTAAAGTAAGAAGAGATTTAGGAGAACTAGAGCCTTTTATACTATATATTTAATTAAGCTACTAAATAGACTCCTATCTGGTTACCTTATAGATACTAGTAGAGAGCCTAATAGATAGATATATAGTATATATAAATATATCTAAAGCTCTAGAATCTAGTTAATATATAATAGTATCTTTATTTAAATACTATTAAAGTAATCATTAGTATATAGCTAGCTATAAGTATTATATATAATAGTCTAAACTTTTAACTTCAATCTTTTAAAACTCTATATCTAAAGTTAATTACTATTATCTATAGAAACTAAATATAATACTATTAGAAGTAAGATTATTGAAATTAGATAGATATATTACTATAGTATTATAAAAGCCTATCTTTATATTTTATTATATATACCTTTTATATTAAAACTAACTAGGCTTAGGACCTTCTTAGATCTCTATACATTATAGGTATCTTCTTATAGAAGCAGGAGTGCTTGTTCTACTGAGCGTTTCTTCCTGGTCCTGAACTAGCTATGAACGTTGCCGAGAACCCAAGCGAGAGCCGAGAGGAATTATTTAAGAGTGGGCAAGAACGACCATCTCCGATTATCTTCAAAGAGCATTTCCTTTTGAATTTTCTAGGAAAAGGAGCTCGTGAAACATGGCCAAGAATAATAATATTTTGCTTCTGGTCGCCGATGACCTCGGCAAGTATTTGGGCTGCTATGGCGAACATACAATCCACACCCCCCACATTGACAAGTTGGCCAGCCAAGGAGCGGTTTTTGATATGGCCTTTACAAGTACGGCCTCTTGTAGTGCCAGCCGGTCGGTCATCTATTCTGGACTTCATACGCACGAGAACGGACAGTACGGATTAAACAACAACCGCCACCACTTCACCACCTTCGACCATATTGAGACCGCACCAAAGGTTCTAGGAAATCTGGGCTACCTTACTGGAATCATTGGAAAAGTACATGTTGGACCAGAGTCTGTTTATCCATGGGAAGTCCGAGAGGAAAGTGGCAGTCGCGATGTAGCCTGGGTGGCGGATCGTGCAGAAGCATTCTTCAGCAGGGCAAAGGAGGCAGACAAGCCCTTCTTCCTCACTGTTGGATACATCGATCCCCACAGAGACTTGACCCGCTCTGGATTTGGAAACACAGACGAGCTGACTGATCCACGTATTCATCCAGCTTCGTACACCCCAGCAGATGTTAGTATCCCAGTCTTCCTCAGCGATGTGCCAGAAGTTCGAGAGGAGCTTGCAGAGTACTATCAATCCATCCACCGCCTGGACCAAGGAGTCGGTCTCATCCTGGCCGCCCTGGAAACGGAGGGGTTGGCAGACGATACCATGGTGGTGTTTATCAGCGACAATGGCCCACCATTTGTCAACTCCAAGACGACATTGTACGATGCGGGAATTAGATTACCCTTAGTTATTCGACGACCTGGAGGGACTTCTGGTGTCAGGAATCAGAACATGATTTCCTACATCGACATTCTTCCTACCTTCTTGGACTGGGCGGGGCATTCTGATATCAAAGGGAAGCGTCAGGGCCGTTCATTCCTCCCCATTATGGATGAACAGGACCGACTGGAAGGATGGGACAAGGTCTTTGGCTCACATACCTTCCATGAAGTCACCAACTACTGGCCAACTCGCTTTATGCGAACACCTCAGTTCAAGTATCACCGTAACATTGCCTGGAAGCTCGACTTTCCATTTGCTGCGGACCTGTACGGCTCCCTAACGTGGGAGGGGATACGCAACAGCAATCCGCCAATGATGGGCCTGCGATCGCTCAGGGCATATATCCAGCGGCCAGCCGAGGAGTTGTACGATCTTGAAGCAGACCCACAGGAGGTCAACAACCTCGCAGATGATCCAAAATACGCCGAACAACTGAAATCTATACGTACTGAGTTGGAAGCGTGGCAAATGAAGACTGATGATCTCTGGTTCTTCCGAGATGGCGTCTCAATGCATCTTATTAAGCATCATATCAAAGCTGGATTGAAGGTTCCTGACCAGTTTGACATTGATATCGACTCGCCGGGCACCTGAAGGCACGACGAATTTGAAACAGGCGAGGAGGAGTACAGCGAGGCCTCCAGTCGGCTACCGCTGTCATCCGTGTTGCACGTGGCTAAGAATCCATTTTAACTGCATACTAAGTGCAGTATACTATTTTTTTCGTGCATAGATTTGGTAACTAGATAGAGTGGCTAAGTGAGGGTGTCTTATTTTACGAAATATCTATTTCCACAGAGCTTATTCATCTACTGGCCAAGTGTATTAGCAGGAAACCATTTCTCGGCTAGGAGTCCGGAGGCGGCTTGAAATACGTACCATATTAAGACATAAGTGTTCATGAACTATCAATCATGCAGGCGATGATTTAATCACGCTGATTGTGGCCGGAGGGGCCAGATCAACTTGTGACCTGAGGTTGACTTCAAGACCATGGCGTAGCGAGACTGATGCAGTTCCCCATGACGAGTGCGGTTCGTCGTTAAGCGTTGTCGGCTATCACTGGGTGAAACTTCAAGACGGCGGGAGCTATGGAAGCCGAGGAAAGAAAGGCGACTGGAAATTAAAGTCGTTTTCCAAAGGTGCTTCTGCGCCAGGCGCGCCAAGGACACCTGGTGCCCATGGTGGCAGTCCACCCCATTCTGCTCCCTCCATTGCCGTTCCCGCCGGCTGCCAGGACCCACCAATTTCAAAGCCGGAGAATATCTGAGATTCCTCAAAGTTGTTTTGCGGAACTGTTTGGAATGTAAGTGGAGGGCTGGCGAGGCTGATGCTTTGGAATACTTGCCTGGGTGGAACGGTATATCCTCTCGTTGTATGGCATTCATACTTCTTCCTTGAATTGAAAGCTGCTGTGGGTTGTACTCCTCTCGCTGCTGTTGCGAGGACGGCAAGGTTTTCCGGCTACTTGTTGTTGAAAAAAGAGGAGAAGTAGACTCTTCGGGGGCATGTTTTTCTTGGACTGTTCTTCGAGCCATGCGGTAGATGGCGAGTGGATTCAGGACATATTCCGGGGTCATTTGAACAGGTGACCCAGGGATAGATGGCCTACGGTGAATGTTGTCAATAGTCTTCTCTCTATACAAGACAGCGTTGCAAATACGTACCGTTCTATGTCGTTTGGATACGAAGGGACCTCAGATGCCCTTCTCTCATTCGTAATTTGTGGATCTAGTCTAGCTCGCCGGAGCATCCTAGCTGCAGAGTTATACTATGTGTTTACAGTTAGAGGAACTTGGTTAGAGGGAAGGAGATATCAGGGACTACATACGCATTGTTCGGCAGTGACAAACATAGGGATCATCAACCTCAAGGCTTTGACATTAGCCTGAAGCAAGGGTAATGTGTCCTTCATCAGCAGCCTAGCGAGATCTTCACTGGGGTCCAACATTTGTGTCAAGTAGTAAAGCATTACTCTGGTGCTGTCATATGCAATTGTGCACATCCACGTATCAGCCAGCATGTTGGTGCCGTGCCTTACGGCTCCGGAAATGACAATCGACACATTCTTAGCATTCTCAAAGCACGTCTGCTGACAATGCCTGAGGAAGTCGGCTTGTTCTGGTGGAAACTCGATAGGTGTTCTGATCTTGAATAAATCCGGCATTCCTATCCGGTAGAGATCACATAGCGTCTGATGATAAGTGCACCAAAGAAGAGCTAGTGCCCCAAGCTCCAAGGATTCTTTGCGTGTATAAATGGACGTAGGTGAATAATACATATTAGCGGGCAGTGTACCGTACCAGTCTTGGAAGCCGTCCGCAAGTACAGATAGTTCCGACGTCGGGAGCCAAGGTGAAGCGGCAGTATCCAAGTGCTTGACATAACTGTGTTGTCGAAAACACAACTCAATATTGTATTTCTTGTTTGGGTGACGGGTAAAACTAACCGCAGGACTCTCTTTCTCAACTCGACCAAACGAATAAAATAAGCCATCAAACCCATATTCTCCGCTGGGTTATCCGGTATCGCATCTTCGAGCAAAAAGTCCAAGACCTTCCCGCGCTCCATGGTTTCGGTGATGCACGGTTTCTGCAGATGGAAGTTCCGGGAGTGGCAGGGAAGTTGGATCTTTATATCCTTCTCATCCAAAATAGTTAGCTGATCAACCCCGCTTCCGACCCAGCTATCCATGATATAGCAGCTCCACATTAAACGACGTCTTGCCTCTTTGGAACAGGCCGAGATAGTCGAGGATGGCAGTGTACAGAGGACATCAGCGGAGTGTTCCAGGTTTACCTGGAGAGCCTGAGCCATGCGCGTGCAGGTCGCGCTGATCATAAACGCACTTGCGTAGTTCCCAATGCGGACATCGTAGTCGTAAATCAGAACCGAAGCCTATAATTAAAATATAAGCTTTAGGTTCCAGTGCAGGATTTCTCCCCTCGACCGACCATAAGGTTTTCTATCGATATCTCGCCCAAGTCGGCAAAGATAATATCTTTGGCGTTCTTAGCCCAGTCATTGCCAGCAGACAGGACGAACTTTGCAGGCAGTGGCCGGACAGAATTGGAGTAATTGAGAAGAAAGAACCTAGTGACTCATTATTAACTGATCTATTACTCTCCGTGCTAAGTTGACCGAAGACATGGGATGGCCTACTTTGCTCCGAGGGCACATATAATATAGAGAAGAGCATTGCCAGTATGATTGGCAGATAGCCCTTCGTCCAGCTGCTGCATAAAAGATGGCTTGTGGATAAAGCCAAAGCAGCGTAGGGGGTGAACATTTGCAAAGTATTCATCAACCAAGCAGCGTATATTCTCCTTGCTAGGCAGCTCTGTGAAGACCAGCCTGAGGGTGAAATGTTTAGTAAATCTGACTACGGTAAGTCTCTAGAATTGGGGTAGATTACATACCATGAGAGCGAATGAGGGATGTCTTCCGGAACCCTAATGGTCAGTGTCTCACTAGAGCTGTTGGGTTCCGGGGACTTAAGCGCTTCCTCAGCTTGATGTTGATAACTGTGCACTTCCGACTCAGGTGACAGTACACTTGGGGGCTTCTGGGTGGCGCCTTTGAATGCTTGGACGTTCTGGCTGTCTGGCCTGTGGGTCTCGCATCCAGAGGATGACTGTGGAGAGATGGCATGAACCCATGCTGGCGATGGGCCGGAGCTGTATATGCAGTCCAGGCTCCTCTGCGCACATCTGGCACAAACTGGCCGCTCGCCAGAGCACCGGGTCTTACACGCACGACAAGCCTTGCACGAACGGTAAGTCCTCCTCCTCTCGGTGCCCGCTTCAGTGGTCGTGAGGGGACCCGACGCATCCTGCGCCGTGGAATCCGCACGTTCAGCGCGGAGAGTGGCCCCAGACCCAGAGCCATATCCGGGGCATTGGAGATGGAGCCGCTCGCAATTGAGGCAGGCCGGCGCCCGCTCGTCGCACTTGACCTACGTTTGTCAGTTGAAGGACAGAGGAGTGAGAGTACGTATGGTCTGTACCTTTCGCGCACGGCATACTGTGCAGCCTGGAGAGTACGGTTAGAACGCTGGATCGTGAACCTCGGCAACACAACCACAGGGCAAATACGCACCTGAGCGAGTCCGACTCCTCTTGGCCGGACTCTCTGAGGTTCCTGATCTCTTCATTCTCTCCCCTGTATTCGCAAGAGCCAAAAGTGATTCAAATCAGTTCATTCTCGATATGTTTCCGGAAGTCGCTTGTATGTCCTTGATCGGGAACGTCGGATGTTTCGACCACCAGGGGCTGACATAATTACCGCCCCACCCCCCAAAATTAACCAAAATCTCACCAAAAATCACCTACTTTACGACTCTATAACTTTACAAATTAATACTATAAGGCTATCTAATAACTTATATATAGATTTGTATATATTTAAAAAGTAGACTGGTCAAATAATATTTTTTATATAACTTAAAGATCTGAGATAAATATTAAAAATGTTGGTTTTACTATTAAAACCCCTACTAAAATAATATATTATAAAATAAAACTTATTACTAAGGGTTTACTATAATTCCAAATTAATATAAATATTTTTCTAATCTGTCTTTAATTGTATCTTTAGTATTAAGAAAAATTAATTTGTAGAAAAATTATTATAATTTGTATAAAGTAGCGATTTTTGGTGTGATTTTGGTTGATTTTAGGGGGTGGGGCAGTAATTCTGACACCCCCTGGTGGACACTCCGGATGTCGCTTATAAGCTCGGCGGCGGCTGATCGCGCAAACTTACGACTCGTGGGTAAAGAACATGGACAACTCGAGGGAAAAGGCGATGCTTTAAGACAGCAAGAGCTCCCCCGCAGGAGCGAGGGGAAAGAGACCGAGAGGAGAAAGAAGAGCAAAGTTCCCCCTGTTATCTCTGCACCGCAATCATGGCCAAGTTACCCCAGATAACCAACCTCTATATGATCACTGGTCTTGCAACCATCGGCGGTCTCATTCAGGGCTTTGATGTCTCAAGTTTATCTGCGATTATCGGAACTAGGCAGGTTTGTAATATCTTCGGATTTTGACTCCAGTTTGTCTCTTTGGCTGTTCGTGGAGCTGACCCGGTGGCTCCAGTACAAAAAGTACTTCAACAGCCCAAACTCGGTGAAGCAAGGTGGAATCACTGCAAGTATGGCCGGCGGCTCACTTTTTGGATGTCTGTTTGCCTCATGGAGTGGTGACAGATTTGGACGTCGTGACTCTATGTTTATTGCTTGCCTTTTATGGCTCGTTGGCTCCACACTCATGTGTGCCGTCCAAAACACCGCCATGTTGATTGTCTCCCGAATTATCAACGGTTTTGCTGTTGGCATCCTTACCAGTCAGGGGTAAGTCACTCATTATGTCTAATAGGTGTCAGGAAGATTTATGTTGCTGATATTTCTTTAGTCCTGTCCTCATTGCTGAGCTCAGTCTTCCTCGTCTTCGTGGTCGACTTATTTCGATCCAACAGTGGATGATTACCTGGGGAGTATGTTTAATATGGCACTGCTTGCCTCTAAGATATCTCTGTCCAGGTGGCTAACTGATGCATAGATTTTGATCATGTACTATGTTACATATGGCACATCATTCTTGCACGGGACAGCATCTTTCCGTCTGCCGTGGGGTCTGCAGATGATTCCTGCTATCGTCTTACTTTGCTGTCTACCTTTTATCCCTCGCTCTCCTAGATGGCTTGCAGCAAAAGATCGTTGGGATGAGGCTACAGAGGTTCTTGCAAGTGTCCATGCGCATGGTAATAAACAAGACCCCCTCGTCATTGCTGAGACTCGTGAGATTAGAGAACAGATCGCGTAAGTACCACTCCCAACAGCCAACACCATGTATTTACTGCCTGTCTTCCCTGTATGCTAATTTGATTGAAAGTACAGCTTAGAACGAGATTACGGTAGTACCTCTTGGCTGGAACTGCTAAAACCGCGAAACATCATCCGCGTTCACTGCGCTATCTTTACCCACTTGTGGTCGCAATATTCAGGTACTAATATTTTTGGCGCTACTACTTCCTGTCGCATTTCCTCCTCCATCTCCATAACCTCAAATAGGTTGGATTAGTAGTAGTCGACTGTATCACTAACATTTCGAACCTTAGGCACAAACGCGATTCTCTATTTCATAGTCGACTTGTTCGAGGCCGCTGGATATAGCGGCAATGATGCTCTCCTTTCTGCCTCTATTCAGTATGTTATCAACGTTGTGATGACCCTTCCTGCCCTATTATGGATGGATAGGTGGCCCCGCAGACACCTCATGATGTCGGGATCTTTCCTCATGGCGGTCTTTTTGTTTGCTCAGGCTGGTATCATGGCCACGAATGGGCATGCCGTCCCAGGAGGATTAAATGGGGTTTCGTCGATCACATGGGTTGTCGATTATCCACCTGCCTCTAAAGCTATTATTGCTTGCTCTTATCTCTTCATCGCATCGTATTCACCCACCTGGGGGTAAGTGACAGAAACCCATTTTACGCTCCTGTTCAGATTGCTAACAAAGTGTGCCACAGACCCGTGGGCTGGTATGTTTGACCTTCTCCCTCCTCTCCTACTGTCACCGTTGCTGCAACTAACTTTTGGTCTCATCAGGATTTACCCCACAGAAATCGTACCTCTCTATATCCGCAGTAAAACAATCTCACTGGCCACTCTATTTAACTGGCTGGCAAATTTCTCGCTTACCTTCTTCACGTTGCCCGGTTTCCAGCACATCCAATGGAGGGTATGTGGCGGAGATTATATTTTGAGAGGTGAAACTAACCTGAGGACAGTTGTATTGTATATTCGGCACATTCTGCCTTTGTGCCCTGATCCATGTATTTTTACTCTTCCAAGAGACTCGCGGAAAATCGTTGGAAGAAATGGACGATATCTTCAACAACGAGAGCATCTGGGCTTTCCGTGTCAAGGAGAAGCCGAGTAGATTGGATGTTGAGATCGAAGAGGCAAAAAGGGCCTTGGAAAGCAGTGGAGATGAAACCATTGTCAAGGCCATGGATGAGCTGGAGGAGCCGTAACTCTATACGCTACGGGTTATTGTTATATTTCTAGAGAGTTCAATGTTTTTCACATAGTATACTTTAGTTCATAACAATGCGTTGCACCACCAAGAACCAGAGCAGTCACACATCAATGTTGTAAGGTTACATTCTAAATACGTACAGTACATGACGACAGCGTACTCGGCAGAATCGCATCTTGTAGCCGCGTGGCATTTCGACGGTGAAAGAGTGCAGCTCGTTGGACTGATCAATATTACCCATCGAAAAGACAGCAATTTCGCTAGCCAGAACACTCTTAGAACATCTTAGCCGGTACTGGTCTAAGCACTGCAACAATAATAACACTGACACGTTACTGCAGGCACGGAACATCAGGATAGTTAGTGTGGAGTTAAGGACTTGGCAAGTCACTCCGGCTTTTCTCTCCACTCTCCACAACCCTGGTAACCAGTGAAGAGCCACAAGATGTGGAACGGTATCCACTCTGCTCCTGATCACCTCGGCTAGTATTGATAACCTCATGGCAGGGACAGAAGACGCAAAGGCATGAGATTATTGCGAATGTCGTGGCGTTCCCCTTTGCTATGGTCTGAGGTAGCGATCGCTTGCGTCCTTCGGAGCGAGATCCGAATATCAGATCTCTTCGTCTCTATAGCTTCATTCTGTCGTGTATATCTCTTATCGTGCCAGACTTGCGCTACGCACGAAAGTACAGCGTATATGCCCGGCCTTGGGGCTACCGGAGCCTCGCTTGTGCAAACAACGGCCAATCCAAACCACATTCAGTGGGAGAGACACCCCATAGCGGCTGAATGGTTGTATTTGGGACGGACATAAATAAGGGGACCGCCGGCTACTTCCAAACGTTTGTACGAGAGAGGTGCTGTACGGATTCCTACTTGTCAAATCAATATGAAGCTCGTTCTATTAGCTCTCGTGGCTGCAAAAGCATGCTTGGCCCGGGACTATTACTTTGACGGGTCCCAGCCCGGCAACGGCAACGGGTCTTCTTCCACGCCTTTTAACACCCTCGTAGCCATTAATGGCTTGAGCCTCGCTCCAGGCGACAACCTCCTCTTGAAGCGAGGGTCAACTTTTTCCGGACCTCTTGTTCTTACCCAGAGTGGTGGAGACGGATCCCCTATCACCATTGGAGCGTATGGCGATGGCTGGGCGCCCAAGCCAAATGTGGGACCTGGAGACCAGCTCAATGCCGTTCTCCTCAAGGGTGCTTCCAATGTCGTGGTGCAAGACCTAAACATCACCAATCCGGGAGATAACACGACACCTAGACGAGGAGTCTATGTGTACGCTCTGGATACGGGAGAAGTCAAGAATGTCGTCCTGCAGAACCTGTACATCCACGATGTCAGAGGATGGATGCCATCAACAACCACGACTGGAATCGGAACTGGAAAGTATGCGAACGCATCCGGTGGGATTGTCTTCGAGGCTCAAGGAAACACCACTGCAACATTTTTCACGAATATCCTAGTCCAGGACAACGAGATCCACTCCGGTGAGTGTCTTTACCAGCAGACTGCCATTAATAATAAGCTGACCTTTAAACAGTCGATCGTCAGGGTTTCTATACTTGGTCAAACTGGTGCAGGAGAGAAGCACTAGCTGCATTCTGGTATTCACTGTGTTTCCAGCCGTGGTATGCCTCGACCGGGCTCGTCGTGCAAAGAAACCGGCTCTACGATATTGCAGGAGATGGTATTGTAGTCCATGGCCATGAAAATGCACATGTACACAATAACGTCGTCGTCGGTTTTAACCGGAGATCAAAGTCTCCAAATGCGGGTTTATGGACGGCAAACAGTGATGGAACATTGTTCCAGTACAACACTGTCTCTGGGGGCAACTCAATCTCAGACGGTAGGAGAGCACACTTCTCTAACAATTCAGCCAAGAGAGTGTGGCTCGTTTGCTAACTTGATCATCCAGGCATGTCATATGATGTGGATCATTCCAGTTCTGGCACTGTCTTCGAGTACAATGTCTCCCATGACAATGACGGTGGTTTCTTCTTGCTTTGCCCATATGATAAGCCCACGCAAAATTTCACCATCCGTTACAATCTCTCCGTCAATGATCGCACCAGAATCATCGAGATTTGTGACGGTCAGCTCGTGGGCGGCAAGTTTTACAAGAATATTATCCAGATCGGGGATGGCATATCTCCTGTCATCGTCACAGAGGATACGACAGCTAGTCTGGATGTCCTATTTGCTGATAATATTATTCGGAAAGAGGGTGCAGGCGTAGCTACATGGAATCTGAACAATAGTGCATTTATAGTGACGAACAATATTTTCCAAGGCCCTATCAACCCCTTCGCCGCCGGTATAAACACGACCACTTCTCCTGCTGGGCTCGCAGCACCGGCATTAAGAGATCCTAAAGCATATCTCCTACTCAACGGATCTCCAGCACTCGGATCCGCCATCGCTGTCGCGGGCGATGCAGATAAGGACTTCTTCTCTCTACCAACCTCTATTTATCACAATCTTGGATTCTATGCCGGATCTGGGACCAAGATTCCGACTTGGATTAGCCACTTTGATGACCTAACTACGACTGGCTGGTCATCACAAGGCTCGGTCTCTCTCATCGCTGACCCTGCTGGTGATCTCGGTTACTCGACCCAACTCGCCGCTGGAGCTGTGTTCTCCAGAGGTATTACAACTTCTGCACCCTTCCGCTTCAACACACGATTCTGGGTTGCCTCGTCCGTCTCTAGTGGCTTTCCGTCACTCCAGATCGGTGACTCCAACGAGACTGCAGACATTCTCATTTCTGCCCAACTCCCCTTCCGCATTGGCGAGTGGCAGATTCTCGAAGTTGCTGTTCTGGCCAGCGGTATAACAGCTACGGTTGATGGGCTGCCATTGCCAATGAGGACAGCACATGGTTCTCTGTCTGGTGCAAAATTCTCCGCTGGAAACTCGGAGTTGATTATTGATGATATATTTGTGACGCCGCTATAATTATGCTATTGACTATCCTTCAGTTAGATTCTATTTAAGGTAATAGTATATAAAGAGACTTGAAACCTACTAAGATAAATATATCTATAAGAGTACTATCTTATTAGAAGGCTAAGGAAGTATTATATTTTATATTATACTAGAAAGCTTTAACTTAATACTAGTACTTTAAGTATATATATTTAAGCTTAATATACTACTAGTAATATCTTAAAACTATATTCTTACTAAAGATATAAATATAAAGACTAGCTATAAAGTATTAATCTATAGGAACTTATGGACTAGACAGAATGTTTGACAGAATTAAATAGCTATTGAGACCAAGTATTTAAATGATTTCTCGCCGGGCCTCAGGTGGGCTTTATGGAGGGCCGCAACCAATGTATTCTCCCTTCATAAGCATTATAGGGTGCTTTCCCGCTCCCTATTGCTAGAAAATATCTTCCTAATACTAGTTCTAATATCCCCACTAAGCTCTAACTCGAGCAGTCCCGCATATTGCTGACTCCCGTGGACATCCGTCTCCATAAACCCGCCGCTCGGCCTCACCTGGCCCTTCCTCTTTCTCAGAATTGTGGCCTTGAACGCCTTTGCCTGATCATAGAAGCCACAGTAAATGACCTCGTCATCTTTTAGATGATATAACCGAGCAATGGTCGCTGAAGTCAGGAGGTTGGATGACTTTACCAAGGAATAAATAGTTTCGTCTGAGAAGAGAACGTCGAGAGTGATTTCATACGGCCCAGAGTTCTTGGACCTGATCACAGGTGCTATTTCTTGCAGTTTGGAAGGATTGGAGAGATTGAGGCCGACATGTGCGGTCGGTAGCGGCCTCATTTCACGTCGAGAAGATGAAGCTGTAGCTTCAGGCAGGCGGGACTCAGTGGCCCAGGGCTCCATGCTTCCAAACTCAACCACTTTCCAGGAAAACAGCGGGGCCACTCCTTTCGTACCAGCAGGATCTTGATCGTGTCCGTCTAAAATGGGACTCGCGCCTTCCTCTCCTGGTTTCAAAGGGATGAGGTGATAGATGCAAAACTCCGCACAGGGTCCCATTTCTATCTCCAACTTCCCGCCCTGGCCCATAGCGAAATTTCCGCTTGTGCCTCGCTGCCCCGGATACGGCCCGTGAACACAAGCTATCCGTGCAGAACTTGCAATACTTGTTGCAAGTTTCTGGCTCGACGCCAATGCTTCACCGACTAGGAAGATTTCTCGGGGCCTATAAGATGACTCTCCTGGCTCATGAGCGCCCATTATACCATTTGCACCATATACATGAAAGTCTACTTCCCACTCCTCAGTTAAGCTGCTGTGCTGCTGCTTGACGAATTCCTTGACCCTGGTTAGAAAGCTGTCGATTTGGCCGATCAAAATTGGGTCCCGAATGCCGCCCATAATAAGCGTTCTATAACCAACCGTCTTCGCCCCTTCAAGTTTCACGGTATACGGCAGATTTAGCTCTCGAGCCGAGATATATTTTGCTCCGCGAACTCTCACCGAACGGTTATCCGGTAACTGCTCATATTGTGAGCTATTGAGATCAAGCTTTCCTCCGGGACCAGGAAGGATATCTGGTCGAGTTTTCTCGTACATTGTATGTGCTGCCACAGAAGTGGGAGTACAAATTGACCCCATGCTCAAGGGTACAATATCAAATGTTCCATCCAGATATATTTTAGCCATCGCAGAAGAGGATTTTGGCGTGCTACAGAGCGCTCCACATTCCATGATTTTCCCCATAAATGCAAAGCCGCCTAGCTGTTGTGTCGACAAAGCCTTTAGAGGCAAGGAAAAGCCTTGTCGCGCCTGATATGCACAGTATGCAATGTAGGGGCTAGGGTCATATGCACGACCTCCAATGATAATGTCGAAGTCCGGCTGAGCGATCATGGCATCAAGAAATGGTTCATGGCCCATCTGAGCGACGATAGGGCCGGCCCTTTCAACATCAGCGCTAGTGAGAGGAGGCACAGAAGACCCGCAGCCTTCCACCTCGCCAGCAGCAAGATGCTCGAGGACTTTAGCCTTGGGTACACTACTGTATATCGCCAATACTTTGAACTTGTACGGTCTGTGACAAATTAGGGAACAGAATCATACTGTGAGAGGAGGGCGTACTTGTTTCTCACATCACGAACGATTTCTTCGATAATGTCGAGAAACTCATCGACGTGGGCGTCGGACCCATCTCCACCTGCCGAGGATATAATGACCGGGACGTGAAATTCGTGGCTCAAGGAGAGAAGCTTGGCAAAGTCTCGCTCATAGGCAGATCGGGGAGCGGTCATCGAGCCCGTTGCAAGTTTCAGAGGCCCTCCATCGGTTGACCCAGAGTCGAGAACCAACGCGGTAGGGGCCGGGCTCTCCTTGAGACTACCAAGCGCTTGCTTGGTTAAACTCTCATCGAAGCCATACCCAAGCATGCCAACAGGAGTTATAATATGGCATAATGTCTCTGCGTTGCACGCTGCTCGTGAGTTAACTTGGGTTAAAGCATCGACGACCCGAACGCTTAGCGACTCCGAAGTCATATTGAGCAGCAGATGGGGACGGTGAATGGGAGGAAGAAGAACCGTTTATTTCATTTTGACATCGTCCATGAAACTTGAAACGGTATATATTGTCGGGCACACAGCTCTCCATGGTAGAATCGGCCAATGTGTATGTGTCGCGCTTGTCGGAGCGAACCCGCACCGATGGAGCGACATTTTTCGTCGCGCTGACAACAGTTCCGCTTCCTATATCGCGAAGTCAAACCACGTGCTGCAACAGCCATGTTTACCGTTGTCTATCACATTCGCTAGGAAACACCCTACAATGGATCTCCTCGAGCACTGCTATATATTTAGAGATATTAAGTCACACCACGCTAAATATACCACGAACCTGGTCTAACGGGGTTGCTTTTGTATGCCTATAAGTCATATTATATCACGGCCCAATAGGTCGCAACATTAGATATGAGGCAAAAGTTGGTACGTGAGACGCGTTGGATACATTGGTGCGACGCCTACGCTATGGTAAGTCCTAGATCACGGGAGCAGAGGTCAGATAAGTGGAGAGGTATCCCCTCTAAGGGTCCTGTAAGAAATAGTCTGTTTTTGAATTGGAGCTTAAGTTATAGGCCGTAGTGGCTGAGCCCAGCGTTACCCTCGGGCGATATCGCTGGTGTTGCGCCGGTGATTCCCTGCCTGGGCGCAAGCCATGTATAGGCGGACCTTACGAACCCCTCCCCCCTCTACTAAAAATCTAAGTTTTCTTGAAGTAAGGCCGTCTAGTTTGTATACTAAACGATCTATGTAGACCGGCTGTCGTTATATTAGCCTTATCAATGAAATATTAGTGGTTGAGTCATGGAACTGGAATGGCGATATGTCGCGATGGGATGGTCCCTGATATCAAGAGTGGGCGGAACGCTTTTAACTTGCTGAATTCCTGCAAATAGTAGAAACTGGTGAAGCTGCGAGCAGCAGGCTCTGGCGATTCAGACATGATAGTGTGTTGCCTTGAGGGCATGGAACCAGTGATTGGGAAGTAACGAGTGCGAAACTATACTGACAGGCGTCGAAGCCTAACAAGGTGAGGGAACTTTCTGGTCGGGGTCAGACGGCTGTACCCGCGAAACAATTAACCTCAGTGCCAGCAACCAATACAGTGCCTGTCGCCTCGCCATGGTCAAAAATATTCACATGCAATGCTCAAATACGTATTCTGATTCTTTGATAGGAGAGGAAAGCTGACAGAGCTGACGAATTCGAATCACAGGGGCACGTTTTGCGGCTGCCCCGACTTTCAGCCTGCGTCAGCCGAGTGCTTGTGCTCTGCTTTTCGTCCAGTGAAGAGTCGTACTGCACCCCCTGAAATAAAGGCAAGCTCCGGGTCGCGCCATGTCGAATCTTTAATGCATTTTCAAGGCTCCTACCTTCTGCCACAGGAGATTAGACGATTTAAGCTAGTGCTTCCGAGTATCGAGATCTTAATGCCAGAGATATACCTTTTTCGGGATTGATCTCCGATCTTAAACTCGGGGGCTGAATGCCGGATCTGGGATTTGAGTCGCTAAAATCTCATGAACCCTCGGAGCCGGACACTGAAAAGGTCGAGATTCCAGGAGCGATAAGAAGCCATCATTCAGATCTATTCTTCGAATTGATCCTTTGGATTAAGAAATAGGACCCATCGCCGAGTCCGGAGGCCGAAGCTCTGCCACAGATCGGACAGCCCAGAGTTCTACATGGACAGGGGATATGATGATAAGGGGTCTCTTGTGGCGAATAAAACGGCCGCGCTCGGCCCCTCCGAAGTGGGCTGTGAGGATTCACAAGCTTCGACAGGGCGGCTGAATTGTCTTCGCGCGGCCTTCCTGCAGTCATCTTCGTAGGCACCACGTTATAAGACGGCATTGAAATAATATGCCATGCATCGCCGGGATGTGATGTCTCACTCCACTCAGCTCTTCTAGAGCCTTGGAATACTACTTAGGTCGGACAACCCCCCTCCAGGGAGTTTCTTCTGGTAGGCCACTCCTCAAGTCACTCTTTTCATCGAGGCACTCTTTTCCCTTGAGGCGCTCTTTTTCCTGGAAGTCACTCTTTTACTCCCATACTCATAATTCCTAATTCCCACATCATGAAGTCAGTCCTTAGCCTTGCTGTTGCAGTAGCAGCTCTTGTCGTCGGCGCCGAGTGCAGGAACAAGACAACCATATTCGCGCCCTCGCTTATGCCAAACACCGATAGACACGATCTTTCTCACATCTACCCATCGTCCAACATCTCACTGCACTATGCACCTAATACAACTGCTGTTGGAAATACCAACATTAATGTCACTCACACTATGAAGTACCCGGCCGTCCTGCTTGAGCATAGTAAGTCAGCGCAATCCTTTCCTTCCCATGCAATGACCTGGAATCTACCCGGCCAGTCGAATCCGTTGAGAACCTCCAAACCCAAATCTGGAGCTTCTCATGAGCTTTTTGCTTCGATCTGTATTGAGCAATGCTAACTTACTTTGCAGTTGCCTCCGTCTCCAGTGTCCAATGCTCTGCTGACTCCGTCGCCGTTACGTTCAACGATTCGTCGGTCTTCGAGGCCACCGAAGCCGCTTGGTCCGCGGAAGGAACCTTCGTCTTAATAACTAACCATCTCGGCGATTGCGATGTTGAGCTGGAAAGAGGAATGTTCCTCGTAAATAGCTTGACCTGGTGTAACGTGAGCTTGGTTGCCACAGCTAAATCTCAAGTGGCAAATATCTCATCCGTTGCTGGTAAGTCCCTCGCCATTCTTTACGGCATACACTCTAAGTTTATATAAGCCCAAACCGAGATCACGCTCGGTGCAATTCCAAGTTCCTCCCTTGCCAAGCGTGACATTGTCATCGACCCCAGCTATACTCTCAACACAGCCATTGCTCTCCCTTCGGAAACGACATTGTTCTCTTACTCACCCTACCTAACCGTCTCTGCTGACGCTGCATCTTTCAACTCCAACGTCACTTTTTCCGGCTACCTTTCATACAATTGGCTTACATTCAAGGTTGAACATCTCTACTTCGACGTCGATGCTGAGTTCGCCGCCGATCTGACCCTGAGCGCGGACATAACATCTGCGTACAACACCACCTTCAGCTACTCTCCATCTGATCTTACATACTCCCTGGTCTCCATCCCTGGGATTCTCACCCTTGGCCCCGAACTTACTTTCGCGGTCGACGCTGAGGTCTCTGCTTCTGAGGCAGTGACTATCACGGCCAATGCGGGAATTGCACTCGCAGATGGGAATGCCCACTTGGATCTTCTTCAGGAATCCAACACAGGCACCTCTGGCTGGACACCCACCTACACAGTCTCCGCAGAGATCTCTGGCAATGCTACTGCTGAGTTCAACCCCACAGCCGCCCTCACCGTCGAGATCAGCATCCTTTTCTTTGGTGGCTTAATTGATCTGTCGACTGGCCTCACAGCAACTCCTGGATTCGATAACTCGTTCATCTTGACTGCTGCAGAGGGTGTTGATTTGAGCGGCGTTGAAGATGTGACGTCTTCAGGCACGTGTGCTGAGGGGTTGGAGTTGCAAAGCAACTTTACTTTCGGGATCAAGGCTTTTGCGACAGAGTGGTGGAGTGAGGAGATCTATAGCGTTAATGTTCCACTTTTAGATAAGTGCTATAGCTGGGAGTAGAGTGGAACTTGAGGAGTTTTCCGCTTCGTCCAGTGTAAATTGATGATCTAGACAGAGATCAAACTTTTAGTCCTTTGGTCTAGATTTTGTGGAATTGTTCAAACATCCGTTTGTTTGAAGGAGGTTGCAAGCCTGGCTACGGAATTACACACCAGCCGTCAGTGTGATAGAGAATCTTCGCACGCAATGCCTAGATGTTGAATTATAAACGGCGTATCAATAGAGGAATTAATTATAGGCATCGAACCTGGCACATGAACTACTTCCTGTATGGGTGAAGGTCTTCAACTCATGAATCTTTCCTTCAACTTCTTAGAACTAGAGACGTCATCTACTAAGTGTGTGCCCATATCTCGTAGAGTTTAAATTATCCTTTGTCAAGTCCAATTAAGAGCAAAACTTGTAGCGATTGGCTAATGTCTAATTCTCTTTTAATCCTCTAGTGTCCTTTGGCATACGTACAAATAACAAATCCACAAATAGTGCAGCAATTCCAAGGCCAATGCCCAGATATAATGCGCCCCTATATCCCCTCAGGGGTTGTAAGCCGTGATCATTGGTATCAACTTCCACCAGGCCTGCAAATCCAACGCCGGTACTCGTACCATAGAGTTGCAAAACGCCAATGAGGGAACCTGCTCTCCCTTGGTTTTCTCGACTAACGCTATTACTCGCAATTATTTGTGCCGCCGTGAAAATAAAATCAGGACAGAAAGAAAACAGCACAACGGCAGGAAATACCTGGGCCCAGTATATCTGCTGAGCTGGCATTGTGGCGATGATGATATTCCCAGCAGTTACGGCTAAAGCTCCAATGGCCAGAATTCCCTCCGCTGAGAGGCGTGGGATTAACCATGCAGAGAGAAAGGCTGCAATGGCTCCGAAAATAATCAATGGTGAACCGCCAGCAGCAAATTCTAATAGAGTCCAGTGCCTTATTAGCTGCTGCCAAGCTGCTGTGTACCAGAAGCCAGTACCATAAGCCATGTAGCTTAGAAACACCACTAACATGGCAGCGCCAAAAGACGGGGCGGTCCATATATTTATTGGGATTAAAGGCTCCTTGGCCCTTCTCTCGACTAGGATGAATAAAAATCCTAATGTCATAGAAAGAGCGAGTATCGCTATCTCATATCCGCACCAACCAGAAACTGGCACTTGGCTAATAAGTATGTTAGCATTACTTGGCTTGTAACCACAGTCATAATAGAGAATTACTTACTTCCATACAAAATTGAAAAGTATCAAACTGGATACACCAACACCTCCTCCGACCCAATCCATTATCCCATCAGGATCAACCGGTTCGTCTTTGGGAACAACAACCAAACATGTTGCAAACACAAGCGCTCCGAGCAATGCCCTGCTATATGTCAGGTAGTGTCCAAAGTCATGGTAATATAACCCACAAAAAGATAAATAACCACTTCCATGGAAGCAGCTGTGTGAACAACCCAGCGAAAACGGGCCCGGACCCGCCTCCGACTGGTGCAGCTGCCCCAAAGAAAGCTATACTGATGTTCCGCATTCTACCAGGTGGGAATGTCGTCCCGATGATAGCTATAGCATTATGAAAGATAAGTCCCGCACCCACTCCGGTAAGCCCACGAGCAATATTAAAAGAGACAATTTCCCCACAGAAAGCATTTATAAGTGACCATACTGTCCACCACATCCCCCCTAGCAGGAGAATGTATTTGTGACCATATATAGCTCCAAGTCGGCCGCTTATAAGAACGAACGTTCCATGTGTTAATCTAGACATCACAGTTAAAATTATGGTTAAAAATATGTTAGGGATAACGAACGGGTAAGATGCCGCAAACCAACCCGCCTGTGCTGGAGTGTTAGCCCCAAGTGCCTTTCCTACATGGAAACCGCCACCCATCATAGCTCCAAGCGATATGAACTTGGTTACTATCAGATAAGGGATTATCGTAGGCATCAAGGTCAACGTACTGGTAGCAGGTTTGTTGCTATTATACTCGCTGAAACAAGAATCCGACGCCAGGGACTGAGAGAATGGTAAGAGTTTGATCCAGGCTCCTCCTGTGTACTGTGAGGAGTAGTTCCCAAGACACTAATCTGGATATTGGTATCCATGATTCGTAGTTAAAAGATTTAAGAAAGTTCGATGCGCACGGAATATTATGAAGTCATTAAAGCTAAATCAATTTGCTGGTTCGAGGCCGCTCCGCTCTATTCAGGCCCGAAAGAACTTACGATACTTTTTATCTGAATTTAGATATTTTCCAGTCAGGTGTAAAAGTGATCTTCATAGAGGAAAGGATTTGTAATGGCCAAAAAATTGATATTTCATTTATAAATGGGCTACTTACTTGATTTACAATCCTGATATGTCTCAAATAGTCACGAGTCCGCTCTTCTAATACAACTAGGTTTTAGTTAACGGCACTGCTATGTTATTATTACATAATTTACCTTATTAAAGCTCTTACCTCAGCATTGTGAGTGTAACTCTTTCCCTTATCGGGTCTTAGGAGCTCTGAAACATTGGAGCTTTATCATAGCAGTCATATTCTCAAATCCATTGTTACGCTTAACGGTAAAGTTAACGTCATATTGATATAGAGATGGCTCAAGAGAATAAATAATATGGCGAAGATACACGATACAGTCAAATATTTCACTCATACCTGACATGATATATTTCTGCTATCATCAGTCAATATTTCTCAGATACCCTGAAAGTCCTCGCGTTCTTGTAGTTCCTTCATGAGACCAATGAAATCTTCATTGCCTTGGTCTGCCAGTTTTTGAAACTCTGCCTTATACTTAACTAGCCACTCACGTTCCTCGCCGACCTTATACTCTTATTAGTTCAGAATGATATGTTTTGCGGAATTTATACAAACCTGTGGTCTTGGGAATCCCGCTTCCATACCTGCCGATAAGGCGCCCATAATCCATACGGCGTGTAGACCATTTTCCGACCCGGACCCTATAGTCTTCTCCCAGCACTCAATGACAGCTTTACAATGTTGATTTAGTACGTCAGATGTACGAGTCTCAGATTGGCGCGTTCGTAGTATCGCACGATTGTATTTAACTGACCTTCCACTGCGGTAAACCGTCATGCCACTAACATCGGTGAAACGTACATTAATGAAATAGGTCGGAGTGTGAAATCGCTCTGTGTGAGCTTGGGTGAGAGCATTAGCAAGCGCCTGTTGTTGTTCGTCCGTCAAAGGAATGACATGTTCAATATCGTAGAGAGGCATAGCTGTATCGAAATTGAAATTGGAATTGAAATGTCGAATATTATCTAATTAAGACAATTATATTCAATTAAGAAGGCTAGCACACCATCCGACGTCGGTACAGATTGACTCAGAGGTATAATCTCATTGCGTGGGAATGGTGGGGTCGGTTGCAATCCCCATGGACTGGTGCTTAGATCATGCAATATCTAATAGAGATTAGATAATATGAAGTTAACACGCCTATTCGTCGTCTGAATAGCTTCCGACTATTCCGAGCTAATAGAAACAGTAATCTCGCCCGAAATCCGTCGTGAAAAATTTATTTGTAAGAAAAGACATAAGTAACACGTGAGATATGTAGCCATCAAATCCCAGTAAATTTTGACCAGAGTCTGTAAGCAAAATAATAATGCACTCTCCGACGCATATTGAAACTCTGCCATACATGTTTCCTTGCTAACCGGCGAACTCCACCTCCACTATCGTTAGCTGGGTGTCCTACTGTACCTTGCTTTTCGCTCAGCATAAACCATGTGATAAGTATGCGAAGGTATTTCGTACGGCACCCAAGACTGCTATTTAGGGATAGGCTAAACTCGGCTAACGTCGGCACTGTTACTTACACTTCCACTCCACACTCGAATCCTACAGTAACACTTGGCCACTAAATCGAGCTCGGGCCTACGCTGCCAGAACTGGCGCGGCAGGCACTAGTCTCCTGGAATCACTGGTACGAGATGCTATCGGGGAGCAGATGGCGATCCTCGGATCACTGGGCGCCAGGCGGAAGCACAGCCCTTTCCCTATCGCCCCGGATATGCCTGTAGACATCTGGCCTGGGTAGACCAGCCGTCTGCACCCATCCGTGTCCACGCACCTGTGCGGCCGCAATCAACGATTCGTACTGTCCAGGCGGAGCTAGTTCTTTGTTGTACATCTGGTTCAGGGTCTCGGAAGCATCAGCGAAAAAGTATCGTGAGGCATAGACGGACCCATTGTGCAGCCAGATGTAAAGCACGATCGGCCTGCGCAGCACTGACGCGAACCATTCGGCAGTCTGCTCCGCGAGCGACTCTATGCTGCCGGTTGCGTCCAAAGCAAGCCTGGGTGGTTGGCACTCCACATAGTAGATCTGATTGTGCAAGCGCCCGCCGTGGACCTTGTTTCCGTGAAAATGGACACCAAAATCGAGCAGCGACGTCGCCTCGCTGCTGCCCTCGGGGTGATCCACTAGCTCGAGGCCGGCCACAAGGGCGTTCTCACCATGGTCGCCGTATGCCGCGGGTATTAGTATATCATACACGCCGTCACAGACTAGCGGTGCGGTAGCCTCGGATAAGGCTGCGGCGAAGGCCCGTTCGTCATCAGTGATGATAGTCTCGTTATCGAACTCAGGAACGAACCATCGTCTATCCGGAAACCTAAGGTATTCAGGAGGAGGATCTTTGTGCAGAACAGGTCCCTCCATCTTGTAAGCTTTTAATGACGGCCGTACTTCTCTTGAACAAAGAGGTTGCAGGTATTGCGCAAGTCGTAATCGAGGTACACTGGTTATCAAGGAGCGAAAAGAGCAACTCGATTGTAGAATTAAGGAGGTAGGTAAGTGGACTATTTATATATAGAAATACCTCTTAACATGTGACTAGTATTGCCTTGACACTAGTGTATAAACAATCCAGCCGAGATCGACACCGAGGAGCGGTTCGTACCGAATACCTGCGTGTACTTATTACGTGCTATGTGCTAAACAAGCAATGCATAGGCATATTTTTGCTAACCGTATCTGTACTATTAAGATCTCGGCAAATTATAAAAACATATAGAGTTTATTCTAAATAGTTCTCTTAAGGATTAGACTATAGGGGTACTTCTTAGCTTTATTTTAGCTAGCTAGAGTAAGAATCAATCAATCAATCATATAGAGTTTAGACTGAAGCTGGTTTCGAATGTTACTTTACGAGCACAATTAGTAGTCTAAGCAACTGAACCTCTTTGCAGCGCAGCTGGACGTACTTGAAGAATAAGTTGCTTGATTTGAAAATTGCTTGAGCCACTTGCCCGCCCCCCCCCCCCTCCCCGCGCTCACTGAATCCCCGCGGGGTATGTGTATGATGTCTAATTGAAAGTGAAAGGTACTTTTATCACCAACGGACTCAGTCAAAGCGAAGGCTCTGTAGCTCTATTTATCAGTTACCTCTCCTTTGCTTTTCAAACAAACTACATCTTTAATATATATTTCTTATCAACAAAGTCCAATCTTTCCAATAAATGTCTAAATTTGTTCTATTCATTCTGACAAAAGTCCCTAGTTACTGCTGGAAGGCTTTTTTGCCAAGAGAGTTACAGGAGGCCAATGGTAAATTGCCCCTTTCTTGGTCTCGGCAAATAGTGCAAACAGGAGTCGCTGGAATTCCTGTTCACTCGGAACAGAAAGTTGTTGATCATTTAATTTCGCTATCCCCGGAAGTAACTCAAGGTGGCCCATTAAGTATGTATTTGTACACAATGGCACTAGACTAGAACGGAAAGTACTGGTTTCGTAATCGATAACTTCCAGGCCCACTGCTCGTGCATGTTTGTCGATTTCTCCTACCCAACTATCACGAGCACAGTTAGTAGTCTAAGCAACTGAACCTCTTTGTAGCGCAGCTGGACGTACTTGAAGAAAATGTTGCTTGCTTTGAAAATTGCTTGAGCCACTTGCCCAAACTCTCTGGCGATTGTGCCGTTGATGAAGTTTCGTCCGAGATGTGCATCTTCCCATTGAATATATCCACCAGGTTCTATCGAGTCAAGTAAGCAGGTATTACCTGGGCTTCTATACTATTGGAGAAGGGTGGGCATACTCAGCAGATTCATGGCGTGACGGATGAGGCGAGTAGGATTATCACCTTTTACAACGCAACACCAGAATCGAAGGTGCACCACGTCGTACGTTCCCACTAGATGATGCGGGACATCACCGAAGGCATCAAGTACGTTTAGGCTCACATTTTTACCTAATCCAGCTTGCGACGGGTACTGGCTATCCGAGATATCGTAACCGTCTAACTGAACTGTCTTAGGCAGATTTTCCGCTAAGTCTAAAAGCCAAAGTCTATGTCCGTAGTTATAAGACATGTCATATAAAACGATTATAGTAGCTTACCCTGTTCCCGTACCAATCTCAGCAATCTTCATATCTGAACTGATTGGAATCTTAGGATTCAACGTATATCCGGTATGAAGTTTCCATAGGAGATGCTGGGCGTCCAGCCTAATAGGTTCAGCTATCAGTATACAATTTGCTCTTGATCTACTAGTAAGTTGTTATCTACAAACCTAACGGAGCCGTGCATATCCCGGCTGAGGACATAATCTTCTGATCCTGTTGATGTCTTCGCCATTATATCTGCTGAATAAATGGCTTTTCAATAGGAAGAGGTGCGTGCCAAACTATATACTTGCATATTGAGCTCCATTTTCTTACAGCTTATGTGAGACCTAAACCGATGATAGTTAATTGATACGAGCGTATCTGAGGCGCAGCATTAAACAAAAGGCCCACTTCTATCTTATAAGCGTCCTAGCTTCACCACACCTGCGTCCTGCAACTGTGTCTCATTTTATTCTCTCAGATATATAATTTCTTCTTTTTGTATGATTTTCCCGATATTCTCAGTTTTACTTCCTCTCGGTTTTTCTGTGTCATAGCGCTTATACGAAACAATTTCACGTGCCCGAAAACCAGTAAAAGGCAGTAACATGAGTGAAGTTTTAGTGCCTGAACCCTAGAGCAAACGTTTAGCGATACAATAACGTAATGTGGCAATTATGGTGTGTTTGAAATTAACAAGAGCCAGATAACAGTCAGTTAACGAAACCTTATTGTCAGCTCCAGAGCTCCTCTAAGTAGCCGTAAGCGAGTTGACATTTAAGTGTCCACACCGCCATAAAACCCCGCAGCCACATCCGCCTATGCAGGTCTTGGAATGTCATCACGCCATCATGCTTCCAACTACCCAGACACTTAGAGCCTGTGGCTGTCCACGCAGTGCAGGAAGACATGGGGCAAAATGCTTCCGAAATGCCCGTTCTGTGCGAAGCATATCAATTCTCGGTGAAGGGGAAGTAGGAGCCTATGAATCATCCGCAGCAGCTGGCTTAAAGTAACTCTGCTCCAGAAATTCTTTCGGCCGGTGACTACTCGAGGAGAAGCCCACCACAGCAGCCCCCTGCAGCCTGGTCGACTTGCAGGGGATAAGGGAGGGGCCAGCATCTTGTCATGTTAGCAATATGCGGTCTTCGGGCTCGTAACGGACACATTACTGCGATGTATTGGGGAGTCTCTCTCATGATGTCGCATAGTCAGTATTCCACAGGAGTGAAATAGCGTGCTCCGGAACAATAGTTTAACGTCGTGACTGGGTATTTTTGAGACACAGTGTGCCCAAAATAGCATTACGACGTTTTCAGTAAGTTGGGGTGAGGATGAATAGGGAAAACGTTTTGCACGCACTTAAATTTGTCTAAATCACCGAACTTATACTTGCATGCTGCACGCAGGTACACTGTACAGCACATTGAGTATCATTTGCATTAAGTATTTATTATGCTCTTCCCTCTGAGTAGCGCAATCGAGTCGTCAACGCACGACGACCATACTGCAACATAAGCACACTTCCGTTCCAGGTCATACACGAGTAGCCGCCATCACCGAAATCGCCTCCGTCTAAGCCTCCTCCTGGTCAATTCAATGACCGACAATGCGGTCAATAACACCATCCTCTCCCAAAGTTCTCCATTTCCTTCCCTGATCAAAAGTCTCCCCCTCGTTTTCACCCTCACACCTGATCCCGTCATAAAAGCAGCAAGAACAACATCGGGTTTCGATTCTTCAACCAACTGCAAACTGTAATTTCCTATAATAGGCGTTTTGGATACGCGTTTCCACGTATACTTGGCCGCCGGTCCTGGTGCATTGATCGAATAGTTGAATTGGTACGTCGCATGCGACCACTTGCTTACTCGCTCTAGTTTTTCCCAGATCACTCCGTTGGGATCTGTAGTGGGATTCCCGAGACCAATGGTATTGGTACTCGTTAGAGTGAGATGAACGGCACCGATAATAGGAGCTTTGCTGTCGGCACCATTATATAGCGTGATGTTTGGAGTATTGGGCTCCAACACGGAGTTGTCAACGTAGAAGGCTGTGACATCGCTGTCTGAGGGGCAGATGCGAATATTCAAGAGAGAGGAGTTGTAGAGCGTCAGATCCTTGAAATGCTCTGGGTCATTGATGCCGACGTTGGCTAACTTGGAATCCGTCGGTGATGGCATATTGCCACAACAGAGAAATCTCCTCTACTCTCGTAGGGCAATTGTATTTGGAAAAGAAGATTATATTCCTTAGACCTGCCAACATACCCATCTAACAGAACATCGACAAGCGCCAGGCTTTATATCTATTAAAATTGTCTAAGACCTGACCTCAGATCTACGGGGCAGGGCATGAACTAAGAGCAAATTAGCTGGCTCCGAGATCTAAATACGAAAAGCGAACATCCCTATCTATTTGACGTATTTTAATTGGCTGTCAATCTTACTAAGATGCAGTCGGAGTGAAACCCAAATTTGGGACTATCCCTCATTAGATATGACTTCAACTGCCGAGCAGCGTTACCGAGCCTTCGCGTGTTGATCTTCTGGTAATAAAGACTGATGATCTCAAGTCTCTTCCTCATAAGAATTTATTAACAATATGTTGCTCATCTCTGGCTTCGGCTGTACCCCCGTCTAAACAGAGAAAGGTGAGTGGATACGCCACAAGTTTTAGTTGCGGAATGTGCGGGATTTAGATGAGTCGGCGGAGAGGACCTCTTGAGGTAAAAGTTGAGGCGAAGGGACAGTATAGCATTCGCTCCACACGAGCCCAGAAGAAGGCTTCAGGGCTGACCAGTCAAAACTGGGGATGCGTGATGTCTTAGCTGGGGGACCGCTAGCAGCTCTGGTGACATCAACAATGCTGGTTAGGTATAGGAGAGCTATACACAATTGGCGCAGTGTCGAGAGCATGGTCGAACAGAAAGCACTTCACGGAGAATGGAAAAGATATGGCTTGACACGACTGCTTAATATTTCTACTATTAAGCGTCGTCCGCGATTACAATGATAGAGCGTAGGGCGTTGGTGCAGTTCAAGCAGCTGAGGTTGAGTAGAAATTCAACGTTCGTTAGGGGGAGGAAGAGCTGTCATGATTTTTTTGTGGTATAAGACGGATCTTGTGGCCAGGGAGGTTATCTGGTGTTTGGATAAGTTTGAAAGTTGAAAGGGAATTAAAGATTTGAGGGTTTGTCTCGGGACGGGGTGCGTCTCTCTATACAGGGACTGACGTTAGATCTTCTGGTAGTAAAGACTGGTGATGATGCACTTGCGGTACGCATCTGTTGCAGTCTTTCCTCTCTAAGGCCATTAAAGGCGGGCAGATCCGAATATCGAATTTCTGGCGTCCGCTCTCATCCAATATCTGGTCCCGCTAGGAGCGAAATCGGTGTCCTGCTCTTCAACTGTACTGTAAAGAAATAATTTAAGCGCACGGACCAGCTAAAGGGCTCAAAACACTAGGCTGTACAATGGGGATTTATTGTGTATTTACATCTGTGGAAAGAGTTGCTCTTAACCTTTGAGGGGCAAGAAAAGTATTCTTCGGCTTCTGCTCCCAGCTCCCCAGCTCCCCATATCCTCACCATCACTCTCCTGGGCCATTATCCTCTCAAATTGATCAGGAGACTAGGCATAAGATTTTGAGCATACGTGATAACATTGAACCACGCATCCTCGAAAGAATTCGTAGCTAAGACAGATGAGTACTATTTAATGAAGAGGTAGTTCCCAGTTCCAATCCTTCATAACACCAACCCAATGTAACTGTCCCCTAACCGTAAACTCCGGATCTAACTCCTCTCTGATTTGCTCCTGCCTCCTCTTGCCATGCGACGAGAAGCCTCCAGAGAACCTGCATGAAAAACTCGAGCGTTGTCTTTTGACCGCCATCTCGTTCTCGTTTATCTGGTTGGAGAAACCGAGCCCTTCTCCAAGAGAATTCTGTTTCTCAAATCTCCTCTTGCTGCTCTCGGACATGACTATCTCTTCACGCCTTGGTCTTTGCATTCTTTCCTTCTCGAGTCTTGACTTCTCTGCCTGGCTGCGTCTTGACCACACTTCCTGCATCACTTCCCAGCACCGATTGATATTTCCAATCCACATCCGAGATGCCATACTCTGCCAGCGTTCTTCGACCCATTGGCGATCCTCGCTCTCCCAGGCCTCACAACCAGCGGCTAATAATGGGTATATCTGCACGATCACTAATCGACTGGATAGGGGAACTGTAGCAAGATATACCAAGACTTTCTTCGCGAGCTGGGCAGAGGTTAGGGATGGGATTTCAGGAACTGCTTGGTGGAGATGTAGCAAGGTAGCATAACGATATGCCTCCGCTGTTTGGAGGGCGTGATGGATCTCTGCTGTAGGGTCTTCAGGCCTCTCGAAGTCAGTTCCAGGAGGTACAGACCATTGCTCGATAGCCTCCTTTAACTCTATAGCTTGGGAAATAATAGCTATTGAGTTAGTTTCTAGTCTTCTGACTTTTCGATATAAGTTGGCTGCACGTCCGATAAGAGGGAAGAGGGAGTTAGCGCAGCCCATCAATGGATCAATTTCATTGACGTTTTGTTGGAATGGGGAAGGTGGATTGTAAGGAAATACAACACTATCGTGGTCGAAGTTTTCTGTCTCGTCATCCTCTATAGACGTGAGGCGCGCAATAACATCCATATAGACCATCATATTGCAGAGAAATTTAAGCCTAGCCAGGTCATCGCCTATAAAGTTCCTCTTCTTGTGAGAGACCAATATACGGTTGACGAGAACCCGTGCTCCACGAAGATGTTCAATTCCGGTACTAATATGCTGATCCCAAGATTCTGAAAAAGCAAGGGCAAGTGTAGTGGCTAGAGCTGTATCAAGGCGCATTTTCTCGATACCTGTTGCCAGAGCACGAATGCTACGACGCATATGCTCCAAGCCATCAACCCGAAGAGCAGGTTTCTCTCTTGATACGTGAAATGCTACCATAGACGCAATTGCATGATATAGTGCAGGGGAATCTCGTGCAAGAGGCCAAACTAGAGTTCTCCACGGATTCTCAGTAGATCCATCTTTTACTGACAAGATGCCGCACGTCTGCTTATCAAATCGGAGCATCAACATTTCAGGACTTCCTGCTTGGACTTCTGGTTGCTGGTAGAGCTTATAGACAGGGACATCTCTGGATGCCATTGCGGCTTGAGGCTCTGACATCCACCCCTCCATGGCTGACACTTGAAGTTGCCGAAGAATCTCTTCTATATCACAATCTAAACCTAAATCCTGCGTCTCCTGGCCTGTCGTGGTAAAAAGTGGATTTTTGATTGGCATACTTATTGCCGAAGTCGACTCCTGTAAGCCCGATGCTATCACCGTTTCAGGTCGGGCATTCAATTCTGAGCTAGGATGTATCAACCTAGGCGACTGACACGAAAGCCCCAATTCTTGTGAAAGTTGAGGGGACGTGGGGTTTTCAAACAGACGGCTGAAACCACTGGTGACCTGATCAGGCTCAAATCGGGGCGGAGACAATTCCATCACGTATGTTGGTGCGGTCATATCAAGTATGGGCGGTTGATCAAACTGGGTGTCTAAGTTATTCGAAGGGGGTGTTCGGCTTTCAAGGCGAAAAAATGAGTCTTGTATCACCATATATTCATCATCTGCAGCTAGTACAAGGGAGGGACTATCGGCGGCACATAGATGGCTGGTACACGGGCCTGGAGTAGGTGGGGCCGGGGTATAAACACTAAAAGCTGGTGAAGGAGCTAAACATCAAATATTAGATAGAGTCCATCCTGCTGATTAAGGAGACTATCTTACGATTGGCAGGGCTCGTCATAGAGAGTAACATATCCTCAGAAATATTTTTCCTCCTAAGATATCGACCGATCTTTCGTTCATCCACGGCCTTCTTGTTCACACGAAAGGCGCTATCCTTGGCTTCATGTCGTTTGCGATTTAGCCGAGCTCGAGCCATCGCAATTATACTGTCTCCTTTCATGTTTTTGACATCGAAGCCCCATTTGGCGATTCTGTCTTTATACTGCTTTCCCCTAAACATAAATCAGCGTTGTAACATACCCCGTAAAGATGGACATCGTACGAAGCAATAAAACCTAGCTCCTGCTTCATAATGCTCATTACCTCATTGAGCGTTCGTTGTTCTCCGATGTAGAGCCTTTCAATCCTCGATCTTTGCGCTTCCCACTCTAGAGCAGAATGTCTGTGAGTCTGCTCCAGCTGTGCTTCTGGAGGTAGCGGCATAGCGGAGATGCTCATGGTGGAGCCAATTTCCTGAGCTAAGTGCTGTTTCCAAATATTTTCGGGATAAAAGCTTCTTAAATACCCGATCCCGTGCCTCTTGGGACGGACCAGCCGGCCGAATAACTTTGATTGTCATTGGGCAAAACAAAAGATCCCTGTCGGGATTGCATTCGCTGGCGTACACGCCCAACCAGATCGGAAGGTTTGGAACTTTTGTCAAGCGAACAACGCCACCCCTATTGCCCAGAGGATTTGTAGGCTATATCACTGTATTTATGTGCTTTGTCAACTTGTAACTTAATGTTGACCATGTTCTGAATCAGTATATGCAGAAAAGCCAGTTCTAGCATCACGAGGTAGTGGCCTTCTATTTTTGCCTTGCTGCCTAATTTGAGCAGCGTGTAGCAACATCCCATGAAGTACTATGTGTAAATAAAAAAATTTTAGCAGTGCTGCTATTGGATGGTCCGTGGACTTAAGTGTTCCTTAAGTGTTGAAAATAGGACACCGATTTCGCACATAGCTGTACGGACCAGCACCGAAGCATCTTGAAATGCTCAAAGGCAGTGTTGGCTAGGATCTGCCCGCCATTATCCGACTGCCGAGAATGACATTTCCAATGTCCCTTCCAGCCAGGCTTCCGAGCGCATTTCCCAAGAAGACATAAGTTTTTATTGCAACATCCCTCACTTCTCCATGGTAAAAAATACGTATGCATATGATTGTACTTATGATAAATCTCTCGTTCTGTGTTTACTATGTACTTTTTATGCGGATAAACATCAATTAATCCGGCTCTAGCTAACCTAACCCACGTACAAATCATTCCATTGACATAGTTCAGGCCCGCCTTCTCCAAGATGTCTCTAAAATGCCGAAGGTCGCGAATAGGTCGCGTCGGGATTTATTTACTCAAGCCCGAAACTTGGCACCGACGGGCTTGGCCTTCTTGGCTGCAGCACCAGCTTTGCCAGCCTTCGCGGCCTCGGCTGTAGTAGTGCCAGCAGCAGCAGCGGCAGGAGCAGCAGCAGGGGCAGCGCTTGAATTTGCTGCTCCAGCCATCTGGATAGCGATGACGCCGCCAAAGGGACCTGCTCCAGACGGATTCACGAGCTTAACAAGGCAGACATTAGACTGGCCGCCAACTGTTCCAGAGCACGTAGTACCAGCTGGAATAGTAGCAGAGAAGGGGTAGTCCTCGTTCACATTTTTGGCGCGCTTCATGAGTCCCATCTTAACGAGCATTCGAGGAAGGAATCGACGCTGATTTGGCGCTGCGATGTTTCCATTCTTCCCAGGTACTTGTGTTGTAACAGTAGCCTCAGTTCCTGAGGCAAATGCCCCAGTTCCGGTAGGATCGACGACGGCTGTGTAAGGTCTAGAGAAATGTTAGCCTTTACCTTAAGCTAGGCTCATTGTGAGAAATTATACCCGGCACCATCAGTGGTCACAATGTGGATCGTCCCAGAAATAGAGCCTCCATTCGACACCTGAGGGAGGACAGAACCGGACTGCGCCATAACAGCGGACATACCAGCGAGCGTGTTAGCACCGCCGCCAGTGGTTTTTCCAAGACCATTGCTCAAGGCTTTCTTTGAATTAAAGACTGTGGTATCCACTTCCGTCACCGAGTTCTTTCCGGGACCAGGAACTATTCCTCCCTGGATACCAAGCGCAGTTGTATTTCCACCAGCATCGCCAGTCTGTGTAATATTAGAATAGGGAATATTAACTCTTAGATAAGGTCCTTACAATCACTGCCACCTTCCCATGAGCAGCAACAAGAGGAGAAGCTACAAGAGCCACGAAGAGAAGTTTAGACAGCATTTTTATGACTGAAGGGCCAAGCTAAAAAGTAATCTTGAAATAGTGTTATTAAGAAATTACACGGCTTCGGATCAACCGTAAGCAAGTGTATGATTAGAGATGGAATTGAAAGTTGCTGATGGATAGAACTGATGGTGGTGGATGTTCTGTGATGGGCGGAGGTTCGAGCTGCTTTAATACAAAATCTGAGAGGCTAGACATTGGCCGTGGCATAACTATACACCTTGAAAGAAATATCACAAGAGTCCGAAACATGCCAAGAAGAGTTATGGTCAGAAATTCCAGCAAACACACTACAAAACGTCGCAGAAACTCTAGAGCATTAGGAATGTCGTACAGTAAGAAGGCATTAGATTCGCTTGAGCGGACAAGCCGGCTCGGCAGAAGCTGTTTCTAGCCCCGCATGGACTTAAAAGGATGCTGGCCTAGTTAAGAAACAGTGTTCCAAGTGTTTGAAGACGGCATCGAGAGAAGATCTGACCGCCCAAGGCTACTGAGGATATGCATGAAGCCTGGGGGCCTCTGACTGCGGGTCTCAGATTATTTACAGCCACAGCAAATCGGTTATAATCGTTTATGGTCGATCGAAACCAGCCGGGTCTATAAGCTGAGGCCCTCGCTCATGGAGCATTACGTGATTGGCATAGGGCAGGTCAAACGCATCAAGTTTCCTGTCTGTGCCATTACCTAACACGAGTGGCACAAAGGTGAGGACTCAAGCAAAACGCTCGAGTCGCACCATCCTGGGATACGAGTAATTGGCCCGTGTCGCGGCATTTAGACCATTCAAGTGCGATTCGGTGCGATCCATGATGCAGGTGTGGGGTTGTAAGGAGATAGAGGCTGTAAAACGATCGACGCCAAAACCGTTATTTCCTCCTCGGCTCATACGAGCGCACAGACCCCATCGGGAGCAACCGATTCTGGGCTTTACACCATTCATGTCGGGTAGGATTGCTGCACAGCCATGTTTGACGATAAGCTATGACCATTTTTGTATAGAACGTTTGACACCGAGCTATGATATCGAGCGCTTAACAACAAGAGCGTATCAACTAGTTTAACGAGGATCGCTATGTCCACCTTGATTCGGTCTCCGGCGGGTCTAGGATTCAAGTGTGAGGGAGTGGTCAAATACATGGAACATGTATGTCTGGGCTGCTGAGGGGTTACTGTATGAGATAGTCAAGCCAGCTGGGAAGATGGCGATTTGCGGAGAGACCTCTCCGGCATTTCATCACCTGGTACCGTTAGATCTCCATCTATTTACCGCAATGTCAAGTGGCATCTGACAATAATGGCATCCAGAGGCATCTCCTCTTTGTCCCTCCTACAATGTCTAAATGTTCTGTTCTCCCTAAATTTCAGGATTCTGTCAATCACTAAGTCAAGAAGGCCTAGCCTAATATGTTCTACATGGCTTTCAGAGCCTTGAGCTCGATTAATTAATTATAAGTCCGATCACATGCAATCTTGTCCTGAGTTAGTGGCCGAGGTACAAGATGTGCAGATGGGATGGAGAAGAACAGGTATCGCCGGCTTCTCTCCACGGAAGTATCTACTTTGAAACCGGTCATTATTAAAACTATTCTGCTCAATAGTACCGCAACTCTAACAATATGACGCCTCCATCACACGCGCCCCTGAAAAGTACGATGAGAAATGTGGTGAGTTTACCTCTGAGTCTAAATCGAAGCGCACGATTTTGTGTTTCTTGACCTCGTCTTGTTGTTACGACAACAGTAGAAGCATCCATCTCTTAACACTCAAACCATCAGAAAGCTTGCTAACACAGCCGATAGACATTGCCTGCCTTTATGAGGTCAACTTCGCATTCGATATCGACAGCCACGCTAACTCCGGGGTCCATTATATCCGGCCGTGTTAGCCATAGGCAACTACAATCACAACACTTTGATAGCATAGGCAGCCACATTCACAGTTAGGATCATATAATTTTTGTCTCTATCATTTTTTTTATTTATCGATGCTCTAGGCAGCTCTTTTAATATTCAATATAAATACTTCGTTGTTCCTTCTAATACCTCTAAACAAGTCCAGCCTCAATTTAAGAGAACATCATCAATATCTTCAACCACGACATATAGAAATGGTCGATACAAATGCATCGCAGAAAACCACCTTCGCCGACCAGAGAGAGACTTTGCAGGCCGCTCTCATGAGCCTCTTCTCGGGCAAGGCCGAGGACACAGAGGAAGACTTGTCGAAGTTGTTTACCCCCACCTTTAAGCATTACGACGAAGACGGAGGCAAAACGAGCGACTTCACTGCCTGGGTTGGGCATATTCGCTGGCTCCGCGAAATTCTGAAACCTGGAAGCGTCAATCTAACTATCACACAATTCCTACGCGACGGTAACCAGCTCGCTGAGCGACATATCTCGACTTCAGAGCAGCCCGATGGGCATCTTCATGAGGCTCATACATTTCAATTCATGGAGATAGCCGAAGATGGCCGTATTGAGTGGATTGTGGAGACAGTCAAGCAAAGGAAATCCATTAAGGACGGGAACTATGGCAAGGAAAATTAAGAGTATAGATTGAGTAAAGGATATACTAGACAATAGATCTGCCCATACACTAGTTATGGAATAGGAATTGACTAGAGGTAGAGGTTCTACGTATGTAGTTAACGGTTTAGACCATTCGTGGCTGTTATTTGAAATCTATACTGTAACTATCGCTGCAGGATCACAATGCCCCAATAGAACCATCCAGTCTGGGCAATATATATTGTTTTCAAAAGACCACTGTATTTACAGTGACTCCCGAGTGCGCTTTTCCCAAATGCTGTTTACTAGCTCTGCATCAAATTAGAATGTCTCCATAGTAGTATGCAGTCCAAGGTACCAGGTATCAGAAGATCACTGTCGCGGCGGATAGATATCTTCGGCTAAGAATTTAGATTCGCAAAAGATAGCACAATTGAGCAAACTGATGAACCGTCGGAGGAAGCTCCTGCCACGTCGGCAAATGAGGCATTTCATTACTTCCGCGATCGGACCTTTCTGTGCGGTGGTATCCGCTGTGTTGTTTCAACATAGTCTGTCTTGAATATCTTATTCTCTGCATGTACCCACTAAAGAATTCGACTAGTTACTCATGTTGTCCGGATTTGCCTTCACGGTTGAAGGAATGAAATAGTGACGTGTTGGGAAGAGATATGATCCGATGGAATGGAGGTTTCTTGCTATCGACTGTCAGAAACGGAAGGCCATCCTTGGGATGTGAAGGTGCCTACGGGAGACAGTCTGGAACGCGGCAGAAGGAGAGACGAAATACCGCAGGCTCTACGTCTTTTGAGATGAGATGCAATGAGATCAGCTTATGGTCGGTTCATCACCATGATGCAGTTATAAGTTGGTGGTGCGACAAGGAAAATGGCTGAGACAGGATTCAGTTAGATCGGCATCAGGATCGAAGCCGAAACAGTAAAGGTAGGTGTTTCACCCAATCAAATTTCACAGCCCCGCAATGAGTGCCGGCAGTGGACAGAAGAGGGTCACCTGGGATGCGACCCTGCCTATTCCGCCTAGGAGGATTGTTCCTTTCCGCTCATCCGAGGGCTTTGCGTATTCTCGGGAGAATGAGTGTTTTCAAGCTCCTAAAACAGTAGTGGGGAGCCGTTGTATTAGCAAATAACCTCGGCCGCAACCTTGGTCATATTGACTAAACACTGGGGTCAGATCTTCAGTTCTAATCCCCAATCGCCCAAGGCTTGGTAACGGGAACAGTGGTTTCATCATGTAGGAATATAACTATACGTCGCAAAAATCATGAGCATAATTCCTTTGAAAAGCGGCATTGGGTTGCGATTGAAAAACATACATTAGAATGCCCATCTGGATTTGAACTTGCCGCCAGTCGTACTTAACTCCATATCGATGCTGTCGGCCCCAAAGAACCTCCAGCAGTTCAAGGGCTCGATCCGCATGCTGTTTCTGTGAGCCTGGAGTCTCTCGGAGGGCATGGGGAATACTGACGTATATACTAACTCTCGTATCTGCCTTTAATTTCTTCCGCAGCACATCCTCTATCTCGGGTTCATTAAAGACAGCAATGCCCGCCATAAACAAACTGAAATATAAGCCCATTTCCAATCCATAACCCTCAGGAGTCTCCTTGGCAATCTCCACAATCTCGGCAATTGCCTCTGCCACTTCGGGGTTTTGAGGTTCTCGATTGACGGGATTGAGTATGTGATTCACGTAGATAATACACGCGAAAACGCAGGAGCGGGTGCTGGATACACCTTCTTCCTGCAGTGTTTCTGCTATAGTGAGTTCGCGTGATCGGATTTGCCGTCGCCAATCGTTTGGCTGGTTCTGGACCTCGGGTGTGCAGGATTGCCACCAGTGCTGGAGGTCGGCATGTATCTCGGTCGCAATGGCCCGGATTTCAGATTGATCAGCATCATGTTTCATACTCTCCGCTGACAGACGTGACATTCTGGCCATGAAAGTCATCAAAGTGTGGAAAAGGTTCTCATTTTGCTGGGCGATATTAGTTGGCGACTATCGTATAGACAAGAACTTACCCCTTCTGGGTCGTACGCGGGCCAGTTCGGAATCGCAGTCTTTGGCTTGCTTCCATCTTCTGTGCTGGGAGTATCATGCTCCAACCAGTAATTCCCCTTGAGCAATGGCCCGTCTCCCACAAACATAGAACTCGAGACGTCGAGTAGGGAGAAGAATCGAGACAGGTAGTCCGTCACCTTTGGACCTCCTCTGTAGAGGATCAAATCTCTGGCTCCCTTCAGATGTCGTAGCCATAAGCCGCTTTCGGAATGGGCCATCTTGTTTCGTTAACCAACTAGTATTTTGTCATGGGGAGAAGGAGCCTACCTCATAAATACACAAAAGAAGACAAGTGCCTAATGTGGCGTCGCTCTTGGCGATCATCATATCGTGCAGCATCTCCGAGAGCCCCCTCAACGCCATTGAGTAATGCTTCCCCGCCGCCAACTGATGTTGCCTCTGGCTCCTCGACAGATGCCCGGCTGCCACGGCCGCCATCGCATATAGCAGGGCGGGGTGCTGCACCGCCAGCGGAACCAACTCTTCCTGGAACGGATTGCCCTCGCCATCATTGGAATAGACCAGGAAGCGACTGCAGAACGAAATGAAGTGATGTATATATGGGATCGTCGACCGGCTCACATTCGGAAACTCGACGACAAAGCGCTGTCCCGGTGGACTTGTCGAGGGCACGTTGCTGCCGCGAGATACGTCGCCGAGCACGTATGGTCGCGCGCCGGATTGCGAGCGCCCACTCGCCGGGACATCTGTGCTCCAAAGGCAGGGTCGCTGCAGTCGTTGGCATTTCGCGCAGTTGGGCTTTAGCTCGTCGCATTTGACTTTGCGCTTTCGACAGGTTAAGCAACCTTCACAGTCATGTCAGCGTGAGAAGAGAGCGGGGAGGGCCGCGGGTGGGGAACCTGTCCTGTGGCGCGGAACCGGAGCCTTGTTGCCCACGCCGGGGGCCATTCCGACGTGTGTCCAAGATCGCGCGCAGAGCGAGACCGGTCGTCGAAATGCCTGGTTGCGATGGGGAGGATACGGGAGAGCGGCGAGGAGCGTGGTAAGACAGGATGGTGGTGGTCGTGGTGTTGGTAAGGCTTGGCTTCGAGCACGGGGCCGGAACCACCAGTACTTCACCGTAGGTGTCCTTCGTACGTAGGATCCAAGAAAAAAGGAAAGGCATCCGGGGAACATCCGGAAGCCAACTGGCTGGCAAGGCGCAATGCAGATACCTGGACAAATACCGCCTCTTTATTGCAGTTGCCGCTGTTCGCCGGGCGCCGTGCATCCCTTACTTGCACCAGGCCAATAACGGCCCTCCATTGCGTAGAGGGCACCAGAAAAGGGTTACAATCGTCCCGGCAAGCCGCAGAGTGGTTTCGAATTTGGAGGTAGACTGCACTTCCCATACGCCGAAGGGATGAATCAGATTGGCCTTGATATTAATAATCGTGGTAATAATTATGATTTAGGTATAATTAGGTCTATTATGTTGTAATATTTGACCCAGAATTTGATTGTTAACACACTATAGAGCGAATACGCACCCGCGAATACCCAGTGCAACCCAAACTTCCACCACCGAACGTAGATAGGAAAGATGCCGATCTGCCTGCCGATTTCGCATCGCTGTTACTAGATTAATATGGCTCCTGGCTCTTATTCGCCCCTTTTGTAGGCATAGGTCATGCTCCATGTTCCTTCCGCAGATCCCGTGCCTCGTTATTAAGATACTCCGCGCATTCCTTCCGGCTCTTCTCTACGCTGATAAAAAAGATCCCCACCCAAGGGACAAAAATGAGTGCTGCGATCCACGGGAAAGGCGTCCATTGGTTCCCACTGCGATCCACAATGGCACTGGAGACAATAGGCCCAATCCAAGCGGAGCCCTTGGAAACAATCCCCAAGAGACTGAAGAACATGTACTCCCTGCCCTTAGGCACGAGTTCGGCCATAAATGCCTGCCCATAAGAATATTGCGTACCGATTGTGACTCCGTAAATCCCTCCGAATAGCCAGAACTCCCAAAGATTGTGGAATCCAACTTTCGTGGTCCAGATCCCAATCATTCCCCACATCGGGAGCAGAAAGCATGTGAAATTCGATATTTGAAGCATGGTCTTGGTTTTGATTTTGAAGCGTTGCTGAATCGTATACACAATCATGACGCCGAAAAAGGCCGATGCTGATTGCACGAGGATGAGGTAGGTATTCTCCGTGACGGAAAACAGGACCGTTTGGGTTTGCGCGATCGCAATCATAACTTGTGTCGTTCCGGTCCCGTCAGCAAGAAAGAAATATGCCACGAGGTAGGCGAACGTTTGCTTCAGCTTCCATGCCTGCTTCATCGTAAACCACACCTGCTTAAACCCCAATGTGAAGTAATTATCTCCTTTAGGAACTGCCGGTCCAGGCCGTCTTTTCTCCCAGAGAAACCACGGAACAGCAAAAACGATCCAGAAGCCAGTACAGACAGCTACAGATATCGAGTAACCCCAGTTGTTCTGGGCGACCCCATCGTTCGCATGGACGCCGAATAACGCACCAATCGTCAGTCCGCAGACGACACAGGCCCCAACATTATTCCATGCCCAGCTCATATTCATGATTTTTGATCTCGCCATGGAAGTTTTGAATTCATATTCGTCCTCAGTAATCTCGCCGTTCACGAAACGCTCTTTGGCTTCTCGGGCTTCGGGGAGGTCGTGGGCAAGCTTCGGGAACACGGCATTGAAGAAGACGAAAGAAGCCCACCAAGTAACACCTGTATCATCAGCCGTAGTTAGTTTCCACCCTTTGCGAAATGCCGGAAGTGGGAAGGCACCTACTGCTCAAGATATATAACGCCATTGCAGCCTGCCATTTGTCTGCCGTCTTCACACCAAGGAATCCGAATTCAAACGCCCAGCATATAACGGAGAATATCCTGACAACCCACGGATTCCAGTTGCCATAATCTGCCAAACTCCCTACCGAAAGGAAAATGAGTGACTGGCAGAGGAAGCTCAGTCCATTTCCAATCAATATAACAGACGTGTATGATCTATGTCGGCCGCCCCCTCCCCACCAGATGTCGCATGGCGCCGTTGGGTCGACACCACATGGTTCGCTGCCGAGAGGGAGTACTTCCGGGTTGAATGAAGCAAGATAGATGAGGTTTTGGAAGAGGAGGTTGGAGCTGTTTCATACTGCGTCAGCGACTGTAACACGAAGGACTGGGATTCGGGAGGAGGTCACACTCACTACTGGAACGACCCGAGGCCATTGTTCGCCGCGAAGTACGCATAGTAGGACCACACTTCTCTTTTCGTTGCAGGAGGTCCGTATGATTTGTCCTCCACAATCGCGTCGCCACCGGATTCCTCGGTGACCAGCGCAGCCTCGGGTCGCTTCTCGTCCTGCGGTTTCTCGACCTCGGCCATGATTATGGTTCCGGGCTGGATACTCAAGTGTTGTGTGGGAGTTGCAGATGAGAGGAAGAATGAGAATGCGGCCCCTTCATATGTCGTCCACCGCCATGACGGCTGTCACAACTGATGGGGCTTTTCCGGGGACAGGTTGCTAACGTAGCTTAAGAGCGGGAACTGCTTCAGTTTAGCGACGTAGCTCCGCTCCTGGGCTTGCAGTGCACGGCTGGAGCGGCAGGGATCCTCTATTCTAGTCAGCGGAATCGACGGCGTCCCGCGGCAGATAATTGGGTTCATACCGAACATCTCTTCTCTCCTCTTCTCTTCGGGCGCAGGGCCATCTTTCTCAAAGAAACGCTTGGTATCTTGAACGTACAGTGTAACGGTAGTATGCACTCTCGCTTGGAGACTCCACTGGACATATTCTATTCCGCGCGCAGGGTGCTTCCGCCCCTTGAGCTGTACCAAGCCCGTTGAGTTGTTACATTTGTTTCGAAACCAATTAACCCCGGAATAACGGTCCAATGCCTCTGTTTGCCTTGTCAACCTTCTCTCTAACGCTCAAGGCGTCCCGTGCCACCGCATCCGCATCCCCTGACCGTCGCACATGGCAGCTTGTCCCTCCCACCAATCAAAACCGTCTCGCCCTCTGGTTATCGGTCTGACTCGGTGCTCCCAGATCTGGCCTATCGCACGTCGCTTGCGGCCAAGTCATGACTCAGAACCGATGGCCGTTCACGATGTTAAAGTGTGGTGCGACAGAAGTTTGTATGAGAATTGCTAATCATATGCGCTAATTTAAACAGAAAACTGCCGAAACTAATTAATATAAGAGGACCCCCATAGCTACCACCTGCTCTACAATATGCACGGATTCGCGTTTCTCTCTTGATATCTCCTGTAATGGCAGCGACGACCTCTCCCAGGCGATCTTGTGTCATTGGGATTGATGTGGGCGGGACGAACACCGATGGTAAATCAGCCTCGACTTCATCATGGGACTGAGGAATTGACGGTGGGTAACAGCTGTAATAATCGAAGGTGAAGGGGTTCTGGAGTGGCACAAAACTCCGACGACACCAGATATCCAAGGCGGAGTGGAAGTGGCCATTGAAGAGGTGTTGCGGAAGGCGAAAATACCCGGAAACCAAGTTGAATCTGTTAAGATTGGGACCACAGTGAGTATCCCCGGTGAGCGTCCCCGACCTTACGTGGCCTATTCCTCTGCTTACCTCCATTAGCAATTTGTCAATGCAGTGCTTGAACAAGATTCAAGCAAGTTGGACAAAGTTGCGGTCATACGATTATGCGGACCATATTCTAGAGGCTCTCCGCCTTTTGGTATGTATTGTCTCCACTTGTAACACGTTGACATTAATCTTTGTAGTTGATTTCCCTCCTACATTGCGAAAGCTGGTGGAAGGGCATTTTGGATATGTGGATGGCGGTTATCAAGGTAGGAATCCTCTCCGCAATGATTGTAAAGAAATATTTGGTGTGGGATTCTCTATCTTGTCCTTCTTTGGCTTCTCAGATGTGTCTAACGTTTTATACGTAAGACCGCCGCCGATTATTAACCAGAATTACCTGCATCTCAATGGCTGTTAATGTTTTGCCGCCAAATTCGTTCTTGTGTGAGGGGTAGCTGACTGTTCTAGTTGATGGGACACCAATATCCGACTTGAATGTGAAACAACTACAGGAGCAAGCTTCACTAATCAGGTCAAAATCCATTGCTAGCATAGTCATTATTGGAGTATATTCTCCCTCAAACTCAGCACAAGAAGAAAGAGCCAGGGAAATTCTTGCCTCGGAACTAGGACCCGGTTTCGATATCTCTTGTTCTCATTCCATTGGTCGGATTGGTTTCCTTGAACGTGAAAATGCTAGTATCTTAAACGCCAGCCTACGGAGATTCGCCCGCCATGTGATAGCTGGCCTTGCATCTGCAGTGAAGAAAGTGGGAAATTGCAACTTATATATCACTTTGAATGATGGCACGCTGAGCAAAGCCAGTACGGCTGCGCAATATCCTGTCAAATGCTTTCGTTCTGGCCCGACAAACAGTGCGAGAGGTGCTGCTGCCTTGTTGGCAAAGACATCACAGGAGGAATCAGATGATAGAGAGGTCCTTGTGATAGATATTGGAGGGTAAGCTGAATATTTCTCAGTGCTTGTTTAATTATTATTCAGCGGTTGCCCCTCCACTTCTCCTCTTTTCTCTAGCCCTCCCACGACTGACATATCGAAGCACGACGACGGATATATGCACTCTCTTGCCGAATGGTTATCCACGGCAGTCGGCCGCATTCGTTAAAATTGCTGGAGTGCGAACGAATTTCACAATTCCTGATGTCCATAATGTAGCCCTTGGCGGTGGATCCATAATCAGACAAATCCCCGGGCGCATATCTGTTGGACCAGATTCTGTTGGGGCGAGACTTGAAGCAGAGAGTATGCATTGGGGAGGAAATATTATGACAGTAAGTTCACGCGCTTAATGTATAGAGGATCTGGATTAATCAAACGCTATAGACAACAGATTTGATTCTCTCAAAAGACGAAACACTAGTGCCACAGGCGATCAAGGATGCTGCCCTTAAGGAATGTTTACGCATATTAGAAGAGGCTATAGATACTGTGAAGACAAAGCAGGGAGACGCAAAGGTAATTTTAGTAGGAGGCGGGAGTATTATTATTGGTGATCACATTAATGGAGTTGGAGAGGTCATTAAGCCAGAATATTTCGAAGTCGCGAATGCTGTTGGTGCTGCAGTAGGTTACTCTATCCTCCTAATATTTCACTTCGCTTATACCTAATAGATTGGGAAAGCCAGCGGCGCTGTGGAGAAGATGGTAATTCCTGAAGAGAATTCTATCGAACAGGAGATTGAAGAAGCAAAGAAGCTCGCTATAGAGCGATGCGTTACTGCAGGGGGCAATCGGGAAACGATCGAAGTCGTTGAGGTTGAATTTGTGCCAATATCCTACGTTACGAATGGAGCAACGCAGCTCTATGTTCGTGTTGTAGGAGACTTAGTTGAGGGCTACGAAGAGACGTTTGAATCTCCCGAGAGTACTGGGGAAGTTTTCGACAAACCCAACTTGATTTCAACGATACCCAATAGTCTGCCAGATAATCACAAAGGTTCGTCGTACGACATCATTGAAAACGTCGATTTGGAGAGTTATCGTCCACGAATAGAAGGTGATTTATGGCACCTCTCTGAAATTGATCTCCAATTCCTTTCAGACGGGACTGGGGTCTTGGGGGTTGGAAGTTGTGGAGAACCGTATCCAACCCACCTCGCTCTTTTAGAAGTACTTCGAAGTGGAGGCGACCTTACAATAAGACGTCATGACACATTCCCTGATGATGGCGTTGCCCTCGTTATAGGGCTCATGGTAAGAAGCATCCAAATGATTACAAGATATAAATAATAATATGTGATTAGGGTGCCCCTAGTATTTATGTGGAACGAATACCAGGATTGCACGAGTAAGCTTTCTATTTTATTTAGCCTATAAATGCTAAGTAAATCCCTATAGGATTGCAGATGCAATCAAGTCTCAGCTGAGGATAACCAATCACGAGACATTTGACGCCATCATCACTCATGAAATCGGAGGTTTGAATGCCTTTGAAGCGCTCCTTGCTGCTCATCGTTTTGGTAAAAGCGTACTCGATACAGATCTCGTGGCAAGAGCATACCCAATGGTTTACCAGAGTATCCGATGTCTGAATGGTTTGTTGGTTACTCCAGCCACAATAGCTGATGGGTCTGGAAAAGAAGTGGTAAGTCTTTTTGGCCAGCCAGAGTAGATTAATGTATTAATGAGAGATTTTCTAGGTTTTCTCAGATACACTAGACAATTTTACAGCGGAAGAAGTCATGCGTAACGCTTCCGTGAGTCTTGGGTCGTTGGCTGGAGCCTGCCTCAATCCGATACTCGGCACGGAGGCCAAGACCCTGCCACCCAATTCTTTCTCTTATGGTTTGTTCCTCCGCTGCCTTTCACCGTAGTGTAAACTAATATACTCTAGCGTGGACGATCGGTCGATGCATTGCTATCTCTCGCTCCCTCAAACTTGACCCAATCTCAACCCTCCTATCCGAGCATCACGGCTCTCTCCTTTTCACTGGCAAGATCACCTCGGTCACACGCTTCGTCTCGAAGGGCTTTACCCGGGGAAACGTATTCTTGGACGAGATATCGAGAGAAGATCCCTCCCGTGTAAACCATAAAAAGGAAGGACGAGAGATAAGCAGTAGACTTTTCGTTGACTTCGAGAACGAGAATTTGAATGCTATTTTGAAGGTGGAAGGCAAAGATGACGAATTATTGGCGATCTGTCCGGATTTGATTACTGTTCGTTCTCTCCTCTCCTTTGTAGCTATTGCTAGTGGGAGCCCGCGGTGGTATCAAGAAGTTTCTACTAACAAGCCATGAACTAGTTCCTAGACCTGGCCAACGGTGCTCCTCTAGGAGTCGCTGACTATAAGTACGGATTGCGCGTGTCTGTCGTTGCGCTTCCCAGCCCACCTCAGTGGGTATCCGAAAAGGGACTAGAACTGGGTGGACCGAGGGCATTTGGGTATGATTTCCTCATTTGCCTCATTAATAACACGATGAATCTGATTATGTGTGAAAGACTCGATATTGATTACAAGAGCGCCACTAGCCTCAGAGGATATGAGCGTCCCAAGTCGGTGTGGGAATTGTATGGGGATTCATAGGAGACGTGAGATGCATAGGGCCGTGAGTGGAAGCGGCATAGTGTTTGAATACTCTGGCATTTATGATGCGTTCTATTTTACTTTCCCGGACTGCCCAGTTCTATACTTGCTTATCATGTGTCTTGTTTTCGTCTAGCGATTTTCTGAATTAAGCTATTCGTTATCCAATCCTACCAGTCTTGATTTAGCGGTTATTTTAATAATGTATAAACGGTGCCGTGAAGTGGAGTGAAAAGTCATAATTTCTGGCTGTTACCAGCCGCGACACCATGTTCGAAAATACTTAACTTCTCACAGTTTCAAAGGCTTCCGGCGTTGTATGGCACATCCGTCGAGACGACTTTGTTTAAGGCTGTTCATCAAACCGTTCTAGTTACGACGTAAATCACATAGCAGAGAGGAAGTAAGACAAGCATGCTTCGCACTATACTGGATATGGCACAGTCCACGCTCTGCCGGAAAATAGTATTTATATTGTAGCAACTGTCTCGTGATTTTGTGATGTGACCCCGAATCTTTTCTCTCCTGCAGGAGTCAAACAATTGTGTGGCATCTATTTCTCAACAGCGTGGCGACTGCCTCATGTCCGTTCTCAGCCGCTCTCTGCAGTGCTATGTGTCCACCATTATCAGTTGCAAAGACATTCGCATCCCTTGCAAGTAATAGTTGGACAACTGCACTATGCCCATTTTTGGCGGCCAAGTGTAGTGCTGTCTGTCCTTCATCATCAATTGCCATGATATCAGCACCCATTTCAAGCAGCAGCCACACAACCGCCTCATGACCGTTCTCGGTAGCTATATGCAGTGCTGTCCATCCCCTATTACCAGCCGTAAATATATTAGCACCCCTTTCGAGCAGCAACCGGGCAACTGCCACGTGCCCACTCTCAGCAGCGGAGTGTAGCACTGTCCATCCAAACTTTGCCGTTGCTGCAATATCAGCACCCATATCAAGCAGCAACCGAACGGCTGCCTCATGCCCGCTCCCAGCGGCTACGTGTAGAGCTGTCCATCCCCTATCGTCAGTTGCGAATATATTAGCACCCTTCTCAAGTAGTAGTTGGGTTATAGCCTTGTGTCCATTATTAGCAGCCTGGTGTAGTGATGTCCACCCCAAATGACCCGTTGCCATGACATCAGAATCATTTTCAAGCAGTATCTTCACAACTGCCTCGTGCCCGTTCTCAACAGCTTGATATAATGAAGTCTTTTTATTCTTATTGGCCGCCATAACATCAGCGCCATTTTCAAGCAGCAATTGGACAACTTCCCCGTGCCCGTTTTCAGCAGCCCGGTGCAGTGCAGTGGTTCCGGATTTTGCTCTCGCTCTAGCGTCCGAACCGGCATCTAGGAGAAGGCGGACCATGCCCTCGTGCCCATTACGAGCAGCCAGGAGCATTGGTGTTTCTTGATATCTGTTAACTGCTTCGATATCAGAACCTTCTTGAAGGAGAAAGCAAGCTGCGGCTTCATGTCCACCTTCTGCCGCTCCATGGAGTGGGGTGGCTTTGGAGTTATCTCTTGAGCTCATCTCGGCAGTATGCCTAATCAAAACTTTTAACACCTCAATGCTTCCATTTCGGGCAGCCAGATGCGTTGCCATCTTGCCATCCATATTCACCGCCCTGAGGTCTGCCCCTCTCTCTACCAGGAGATGCGTTATATCTGAATTCCCCTCTACAGCCGCTAGATGTAGTGCAGTCTCATGCCGCCCATTCGGCTTATTAATATCTGCATGTTCATCCAAGAGGAGACGAACAGTAGAGACATATCCCTTTTGTACTGCCTGGTGAAGTGCTGTTGTGCCATTGATAGTCTCTGCATTTGCATCAGCCCCGTTTCTTAGAAGAGTTGACAATACTGGGTTTTGCTGGTTTCGCGTCGCGGCGAAGAGTGGAGTCCACCCATTCCAATCTTTGACCGAGATGCTTCTACCCTTGCTCAGAAGTAGGCTCACTATGGATTGATATCCATTATTGCTTGCCCAGTGCAGTCCACTCCATCCACTTCTGCTCTCCATGTTAGTCAGAGGCGCTTTATTCAGTAATGATCGCACTAATTCTTCATTCCCCTCTGCACAGGCTGTGGATAGTTTCGCATGTAGAGTGGTGAGCTTCCAAAGAAGTCTGCCTTCGACACCTATAGTGCTACCAGCATACGTTTCCTGATAGCGTGTGGCCTGACTTGTTAATAGCTCGACTGTGGTGGAGTCTATTAGCGGAGCTGAAATTGTGCTAGCAGCTTGACTTACTATAATCTCGTCTCCATGTGGTTAATTCAAAGATACTCTCCCTGATATCTCCACGAACTTTGAGGTCTTTACAGGCTGCAAAGATTGCCACAAGAGTATCGTGCCAATGCGTTTGAACAGATTGGCAATAATTCTCGATGATAAGCGGAGTGCTTTCTTTCAATCTCGTAAGGCATTCTAATCGTATCTCTGTGCCTACTGTCATCACACAGAGCGTGAATATTATTGTGAGGGTCATTGCTGTATCAGTATTCTTGAACATGACTTTATCGAGTTGCTCAAGGGCTCGTTGGACTGAGTTTCTCATGGTCCTGACTAGCCCCCCGGAGTCCACGATGGCAGCGCCATTCTGGATTCCAGTCATGGAATCACAATGTTGCAGAGATGCTACGAGGTATTTTAAAGCCGGAGCAAAAAGGGGCTATAGAGATTAGATACGTGAGTATACATAGGGGGATCATACATCTTCTTGACCAAAGTTGGCGTCTTCCTCGATCAGTTCAATGATATAAGAATATAGTTCGGTCCTGAGGATGCATTTATCCCGGAGCCGCTTAATATTATCTCCGACCAAGTCTAATAGTTCTGAGGTAGATTGACGATCATCATCCTGCCAAGAGTCCTGATCCCGAGAGAGTGGGTACTCTACATGCATTAGAATGCGTACTTGAATTTGGTGACAGGATATTTACCAGGGAACAAATAGTCTGCCAACGCCGTTAATTTACCCCTTCGACATCCTAGACGTGGATGGAGCCCCCAAAATCCCGAATAATGATGGCATTCTTGGCAAATAGCTCCATCATCACACTAAGTAATCAGTGTGAGTTCTCATACAAGGCCGGGTCCTTACAGATCTTTTCAGGTATCTACATCTCCAGCAAGCGCCAAGGCCATTCCTCAAGGCACGTGCGCGTCTTGATACTTTACCGTAATTTCCTCGACCGCGTCGACGGCCCGGTTGGTGACTTGAGGCGGCATGTTGCCGCTGTCGTTTCGCCGCGTCTGTGAAGTCAACGATAAATCCGTAACTCCGCTTTGGCATCTTGGTACCAGACAAATTCCGCGAGACTTTGTCTGCGAGCAAGGGATAATCAGCTACAGAGAAGCAGCATTGAACTGGCAAGATTGATGGCGAGCGGGACAAGCTCTCAGCTATATACTAGATAACTAAATACACTCGTCAGTCGTGGTAGAACATTTACGACCGCTTTCCCAGTTAGGTATCGTGCGTGGCGGTATTTAACATCATCACTGGGTGCTCATGACCGCTTTCCAAGTTAGGTATGGTGTAGGAGCGATTCTCTGTACCCTAGGCCCTGTACTGTCACGTACCATACAGTAGACAACCTATCACTATCGAAAGAGCGTTGCGCAAACGACTGAGTCCGGTCCAAAAGGCCCGAAACCTAATAGGAGAATCTCGAAACGGCAGCCTTGATGCCTAAGGTGAGAAGTATATGGTTTCAAGACATAGCGAAAGCACATCCGCAACAACTTGAGCATCATAACCTTCCTATAGATGATAATAGGATATTTTATGTAGGAACTATCAGAGTTTCGACTTCTTTTCTATTAGAATGAGGATGGCAAACGCAACACACACCATGCCCATCACGTGCTGACTCATCCTCATCCTCAAAGGCCCGTCATATAAAAGTTTACAGTAATGCTTGTGCGCTATTGTTTAATATTTCACGTCATCCTGCTTGTAGCCACACAATTTGTAATGTAGCATACTCTATCCTCAACCCAAATCCCATACGATGCATTACAACCTCCCAAGTTCTACGATTGGAGTGAAGGCTGAGGAAGCGATCGCTGTATAACAGAAAAAAGGGAGGACCACGTGAACCGGAAGATGACCTTAAAACCAACCAAATGCAATTTATTCCCTTCTTGGGACGGTCTCACGAGATTCTAGACTTAACCTAGAATTATGTGAAGTTGAGAAATGAAGCGAAACCTAGCAGACTAGATCAAGAAAGATGGTAAAGTTGGAAGCGATCACCGACACGATGTGTCAGTCCTGAGAATAAAGGGGTGGGAAATCACTAATTAGTATAGGTGCAGAATATTTATACACTGTCTATAAAGTTGCTGAGAGGACAATGGCCAAAGCTAAGTGTTTACAGTTGGTGGCGTTAAATTCTGTACGTGCAGAGTGGGAGGGTTGACCAAAACTGTTTGCAGCATGGACTTATATATCGAATCGAATGCTTGTAATAAATCTGGGGCAAGTTTATCTTGCCAGCGCTGCTCTTCACCCGCTGATATCCATGCCTACTAGCATATAAATCCCACAAGCAGCTCCCCGCGAAGAATCAGCTTTTTTTTTTCAGTTCGTGGGACTCAAGAAACTACCAAACATATACTTGAAATTGCTTAAAAGACTCGAGGTAACCCTACTATTCTAAGCCAAAAGTATTCTTTTATATTTTACATATCAGATATCAGAAATACAGTGGGAGGCGAATTGTGTGTCGCTAATTTTTTAAGTGAATTGCTTATCAGCACTCAAGCAGCTCACTGCCTCAGCGGTCGACGAGTAGGCATTTGGACTCAAGCGTGAAGAGAGCTTCAGCTATGCAGAATGAAAAGTGACGCTTCGAGAACCTGTAGGAGATCAGGTGTGTCATTTAATTTGCTGATTCTAACCAATCCATAGTTCCAATAATGAGCTTTAGATGCGCCTCGCAGGGCGGCTGTGTCTTGGCTAATTTCGCAGCCAACTTCCAAGACTTGAGACTGCGAGCCAATTCCGGCTAACGTTACAAGGTCGCCAAGCAGTACTGTGAGATATCACAGACAGCATCGATCATACAGCTCGCTAGCTTCATTGAACCTATTTCTTTGTTGGCACTGAGGATTGGATCGAGGTTGTGCGCCGTGGGTTATGAGCGGTAATTCAATCGTAGCCTCGCAGTCTCGTAGAGCATCGTCGGAGCTTCTTTCAATTCTCATGAGTTAAGGCCTCTGTTAGAAATAGAATGTGGGGAAACGAGACTGGCATTTATAGTTTAGAGTATCAATTTCGTTTCTGCCATTCGTATGCGCGCCTACTAATAGAAGTGACTCACCAGGAGAATGTCCAAGTACAAAGTTAAGAATAGCTTCATTTTATTAGGCCGAATTGCTCATGCGGGGTGCCAAACAGAGAAACGCTGAAGAGCCTCTTGAGCCACGAAAGCTTATATAAGGTTGGTGCTGTTTCTGGTCTACAGTGCCGATATTAACAATGGATATATTAAATGCAAGGTTACACATTGTTCATTTTATGGTTCCAACGACGGCCGAATGCTCTCGTCAGGAGGTGGCTCCTGGTAGCTGGAGTAAAGAATCCACGGCAGACAAAACTCATGTGAAAATATAACCATGTGACGGCACAAATTATTCCCTCGCATATAGTAGATAGAGTTATAGATCAAAAGGAATACTCATCGCTATTAAATTGCTTTGTAGTGGAGCGATGTTGATGCCCTCTATTTCTTTTAGAAACATCTGTGCAGGCGATAGTGTAAAATTAATTTTTCAACTATTTCTGTTGGGCCTCAATCCCAAGTTTCCTCCCCTTGGAACACTGCTTCTAATTTATGGCCATCCGGGTCAAACAAAAAAGCTGCATAATATCTCGGCCCATAATGCTCTCGAATGCCCGGCCCGCCATCACTCAACCCCCCATTCTTCGTCCCCGCTTCCCAGAAATCCCTTACACACCGTCGACTTGGAGCATTGAATGCCAAATGCGTCCCTGCGCCCGGAGGATGCGCATCTTCCTGCTGGAAGATATTGAGAATTTCGTGATCAGCATCGAGCCCGTATCCCAATACTTTCCGCTCGGGGTTGTCATAAACAAGCTTTATGCCGAATGATTCCAGCAACGAAGTGTAGAAAATTTTTGATCTCTCGTATGAGCGGACTCCAAATGAGACGTGACCGAGAATACCACACCGCTCAGGATTGGTTCGATAATATTCTGCGGGGGTTTCCATCTCGTAGGTGATTCTAAACCTCTATGTAAAAGTTGTAGTGGTTGAGCCCATCACCATTACATGAACAGAGCATTTCTGCCCTACAAATACAGTCATCACATGATGAATACTTGGACCGACTAGCGTCTGTCCCTCCTGCATAGCGAGACGCACCCTGTAACGAGACAATCGTAGGTACTTCGAATTCCAGCGACTCTAAAACTGCGAATATATCAAAATTCCAACATATATTTATTTTATTTGCGTTATATGCCTCTCCCAGATACTCCTGACTTATCAATTCCAAAAAAATTTAATCTTGTCGTCGCCGCCTATCTGAATTATAAAGAGCCTCTTATTATAGTGTGATAGGACCCCTCGACCCACGATACCACTATTAAGCTCTTTTCGCCTTTTAAACTTATAAAACGATAGGATATCGATCTCCGAGTTTTATCACGATACTAAGACATTGAGACTAGTTTAGATGGTGACAACATATCACGGCGGTGACGTGCACGGCGATAAGAGGCAACACTTCCCAAGACACAGAATAAAGGCACGACGATAGCGAGCACAATGATAGCAAGTACAACGATAGTAAGCACGCCGCGCATCTGCCTTTCGAAGGTTCAAGAACCTGCTTTTACGCCACACACGTGACAATAAAATGTCATGTCTGTCATTCTGACTATATCCTCAATTCTTTTCAGCTCGAGCAATTTATTTCATTCAATCCGCCTTCCGGCATAATCCAGTGCTTCTACACTATTACATATACAGTAGTAACTAGATGTAATTCACGGCGCGGTGATGCACAAGCCAATTTAGACCTTAAAGTTGGTAAACTTAGCCCACCTCAATTGCACCCCAATAGCAATAACCGGCAAAACGCTAACAATCTCACCCAAACCAGCATACTGAGGTGGGATTCTTGCAGTCGGAAATGCTCCTGCAGCCAACAGAATCGCGAAGGTGTTGTAGAAGAACGACCAAGCAAAGTTGAAGACAACTCGTTGATAAAAGGCCTTAGAAAGGTCGATAAGGACGATAACTCCACCCAGAGCTGGTCGGATGAGAACAGTATCTGCCGCGCTTTGAGCGATATCTGTGCCTCCACTGACATGCAGACCGATAGATGCTTGAGCAAGCGCCACAGCATCATTCGTTCCGTCGCCGCAGAACATCACAGTATTTTTTGCAGTAGATATTTCCTTGATGTATGCCTGCTTGTCAGCTGGAGTGCATCGAAAGCGCACATGGCTTTCAGGCAAGTCGAGAATTCGAGAAATAGACTTGACAGACTCTTCATTATCACCGCTAACAATAGAAACCTCGATGTTCCGTCGCTTCAACTCGTTGATAACAGCCCTGGTATCTGGTCGAAGACTATCCTTGAGACCATACACTGCAACAAGACTTTCGTTGATAGTGATGCAAAAGATAGTGAGTCCAGAGGGGAGGATATTCTTGACCGCCGGGAGGTTTTCAACTCCCAGCCAGTATGGATTTCCCGCACGAATATTCTCCTCTCCCCAGGTTGCTTCAATGCCACAGCCCGCAATCGAGGTAACGTTCTTTAACTCATCTGCTTTTGTGACAGTTGACTTCACATGTGCTGCTATAGCCGTCGACACAGGGTGCTTGCTACTGCTTGTCAAACCAAGAATCATTGGACCAAGTGTGGTTCCTTCGCCAGTTGGGTAAATCTCTCTCCCCACCGCGAGCAGCCCCTGTGTGAGAGTACCTGTCTTGTCGAACACGACATGGGAGATATTTCTAGCCTTTTCAATCGTTTCTGCCGACTTGAAGATTACACCGTTTTTAGCCGCCACCCCACCGGCAATGACCAGAACCATAGGAACAGCCAGGCCGATTGCGCATGGACATGATACAATGAGGGCAGAGATAGCGTAAGTCATGGCGTTGATGCATGCAGTTGTGGTAGAATAATCTCGAATACCTTTACCGACTCCCACCCAGACAATAAACACAATGACTGTGAGAACAAGGATAACTGGGACAAAGTAAGCCGCTACTCTATCTGCTATATCTTGGAACTTGGCTCTGGAAGATTTTGCCTCGTCAACCATTAAACCGATCGCTTTAATTGTATTGTCTCCCATAAGCCGGGTTAGGCGAATTAATAAGGTTCCAGAGTGATTTATAGATCCGGCAACGACCGGGGAACCTGGTTGTTTTGGCACAAGAGTACCTTCACCCGTGATCATAGATTCGTCGACGTCCGATATGCCAGAGATGACAGTTCCATCCGTAGCGATTGACGAATCCTAGATCAACAAATTAAAAACATTCTTAAACCGCTATTTGCATAGATACATACAGGTAGCACTGCAAATACATCTCCGTATTGCAAGAGTCGCGCATCAATCTCATCTCGAGAGTCTGATTTTGGGTCTACAAGAATAGCAGTTGATGGTTGAAGTGATTCAATAGAGATCGACTCCACAGCTCGCTGCCTTGCCAAACTAGTGACAAGACGTCCCACCATAATCAATGTTACCAGGAGCGTACTTGTCTCGAAGAAGCTCCCGGTGGAAAGAGGCTTTTCAGATGCCAGGAAAGCGTAGGCAATGATGGAGTATATGTAGGCGGTTGATGTGGAGAGAACCACGAGAAAGTCAACTTCAACTAGGTGCGAAAAAAACAGCGCCTTGAAAGCGCTGATGTACCATGGGCCAGCAATGTACACTTGCACAATCGTTGCGAGAACTAGTGAAGCAGTTGCATAAGCAATTTCTCGAGGAGGAAGCTTGGCCCATGCCATGACAAGCACAGGAATAGTCAGCACTGTAGAAACCAACGTCTTGAAAAGCATTAAGCGAAGATGTGCTCTACCAGATGTGACGAGAGGAGGGTCCGCCATCGGGGCCAGCTTGGCTAATTCAAAGAATGGATTGCCCGTCAAATCTCTTGCTCCAAGAACCTCTGGATGATAAGTAACTCGAATGGTGCGAGAATCGAGTACGGCAATATCGGAAATCCCATATGGTAGATCTTTATCACCTATAAAGAGTGTAGGGTCTTCCACAGTAAGGTCAAGCTCGTGTCCAGACAATGTCATCTTCGAACAAGTAAATCCAGTCATCTTCTCCAGTGTCTTGATAGTCTCGGCAACGCTGATATCGGTGGAACTTGCGCGAAGATCAAATTCTGCTCGACCCAATACAAGGCTGGTTTTAATATTGGAAACCGCAGGCATTGAAATCAGAGCTTTGGAGAGTGATTTTTCGCAGCCAGTACAGGTCATCCCTTGGACACTGATGATTAGATGTTCGACTTCAAGATCGCCCTTTTCCAAGTCCACCTGATCGGCGCTCGCGCTCGAGGTGTAGGGTAAAACTTCGATATCTTGCGAACATTGATTGCCTCCAGACTTGGTTTTGGAACAGCAAGCTTCCTCAGTGGCTGGGCGTTTCCCAGTCGGATTTGAGACATCTTGGCATCCAATTTTGCGACCATTTGCTTCTTCCACCCCCAGAGTAGTGTGATTTCTAGCTTCAACCCCAGTAGAACAGCATCCATCCAATGACGACTGTCTGTCTGATGGAGTCGAGATTGGCTCTGAGCAGCAGCCTTTTCTACAATCGTCCAGAGGTGCAGTGACAACAATCGGTTCCACAGCGGATTCAAAACAGCATCCATTGCTACAACCAATTGCGGATTTCACTGTAATGGCTGGTTCCACGCTCGGTTCGGAAGAGCATCCTTTACCACAATCCAGAGCAGGGGCTTGATCATCGACGAAACTTGTCTCTTCCCCGCAGCAGTCCAACCCCTCTTTGGCGTGCTTAGGGTCGGCTTTGACACCACGGGTGGACCCAGCTTTTGTGGCAGAAGCATTCATTCCAATATCGGTTCCAGTTTGCTCTGGCGGTGAAGAACAACAGGCGCTTACTTTCGTGACCGCGTCCACCGACTCGCCCTTCCGGGGAGAGCAGCAAGAGTCCCCAGCGCACGAAGTGTCTCCAACCGACTTGAGAAAACTTCTCCTACTAGAGGTTCTTCTCATTTCCGCTAAAAGCCCCTCCTTCTCTGAACTCTTGCGTCGAGCAGTCCCAGTCTCCTGAGCACAGCACGACTCCAAATTCAACGAAAGCAACACCTTGCAAATACACCCAATATTGTTCAATATCTCGCTATATGCAGCCTTTGCTTTGGAAAGGTGGCTCTCGCATGGTTCTTCGTCGGATAGGAGTGGAATGGAAGACTGGGAGCTCGAGGGAAGCTTGTTTTGATGATTGTGCTCATTCTTGCAATCCCGCCGTGCAATTTCGACGAGGCAATTGTCTGCATGAGTTAGTTAATGAGCTGGGAATGTCACAGACGTCCGGGGAGCTTACCATCACAGCACCTGTTCTCTGGTGAAGGAGAGGAGGAATTGCATGCAGAACGGGTACAAGTTCTCTGGCGGATTGTGGAAGGGTCCCTTCTTTCTACTACAGCACCGGTTGAGCAAGACATTTTTCTCACGAGTGCAAGTCAGAGTTGCAAAAAAGAGAAATAATCGCTGGATATGTCTTTTAATCCCATAAGCTGCGAGAGTTGCCCACTTTTCAAAAATGCGCTAAAATACCTGAGGCATCAACAGAGCGAGCATTCTGACCAATTGGAAGAACTATACTATATACCCTCTTGAACACTAAAAATCCCCCGCCTTATGGTAGAATGTCCCTCGCACTGGAGTAACTCCCTGAATGCATTCAGAGTGATCCGTGATTGATGTTCTCGGGATCATGGGTAGTTTCCGGTCCACGCCTTTTACGGCTGGTCATTTATTGCGAGACTGAACGGTCCTATAGCAATACTATTTATATTTTGTATTTCCTCCATGCGAGCTTTATGTAATCATATCTAGGCATCAAAATCTACGTAAAGGCGACATTGCCCAAGAACGAATTTTCAATTTACTATTAAGTGTTGAGAACATAGATATATACTGGATGAAGTTAGTCACCGACGTGATATTTATAAATATTTCGACCCAGACCGCCAAACCAGCGTGATGGCTCTCCTCCCGAAAGATGCTCTGGAATTAAATGGGGGCTGTTACTGTCAGGCAATCAGATATTCTATCAAAATCCCACCATTGGAAGATCGACCCGCCATTCCCAAAGCTTTGGATACGCCGATAGCGGCAGGTCATTCTGTTAAAACACTATTTCCTCTTGTTGGCTTCGATCACTGTACGGATTGTCGTCAGAGTTCGGGGGCCATTGTCCAATGCTGGATAATCTGTCCAACTGAGTGGGTTAAATGGAGTTTGCTCCCAAAACCTACGGAGACGCAACCAACTATCGATGATGAAATACTTCCCAACGTCTCAAAAAACAGCGTCCAGACAAATATGCTTAGACTTGAGCTGGATACTGCGGAGGCTGTTGGCCCCGCTTCTGCCCGTGAGGGTCAGCCACATACATATGTCACTGGGTTCAATTCGTCAGATCCCGTAACTCGAAGTTTCTGTTCTCGCTGTGGCACAAATCTAACTTACTGGAAGCGCCCAACTACACCTCAACCCTATAATACGATAGATATAACAGTTGGAAGTCTGGACAAGGAGAGCATAAATATTACGCGGCCAGAACGGCATGGTTGGTGGGACTCTGGTATCAATTGGCTGAAGTGGATGCTAAGGTCTGGAGACGGATGCTTGATCAGACATCCTACGGGGGATTTGAGATTGGCTACAGAGGAATAACGAGGGAATAAGAATTTAAAATTGAGTATAATTTACAAGCCGGTGATAAGACAGTATTGCATATCCGAATTGTAGCTCTATACCCCTGCAACACTTTCATGATCTAAGGACAGTCATAATGAGGCGAAAAGTAGCACGTATGTCGACTAGGATGATGCGTGCAGGTGTATCGATGCAAGTCATCCAACCATGCTTGCGGCAAGGCAATCTGATGGTAGGAATCGTATGGCCGTGATTACGGCGCAATGACTTTGGCTCTAGTAATTGATCTTGTTTACAATAAGCAGCTCAGGCTCTTTCACCGTGGCAGCAAACGCGACGCTGTATTCATGAAACGGTTACGTGCTGAACTAAGTCTTGCCAAGTATCAGCTGAAGATGAGCATGAATAACGCACATGCGAGAGCGGCAGTTTCGAGGACCATGGGACCGAACCAGAGAATATACCTGCTTATAGTGCCAGTGACGGCTATAGTAGGAGACTTGATTTGGGCCTTAGGTGAGGGCAAGTGTTATATGTCTTATAGCCAGTAAATCAAGAGAAGAATAAGTATAGGTTTATTAGCAAGTACTATATATACAGTCTGATAGACAGAGAGATTTTGAAAAGGTTGTAGTTAGGAGAAACAAGGATAGATAATATATTTCTTATATAGAGAATCCCTGATTCAGTTTAACTCCAAGTCATATCGCTTGGAGATTATCTCTCTACCGAATCGAGGGTTGAAGAAGCTTCCCATAAACTTTGACACTTGGGAAGTTTCTCCGCAATTGTTCTCGGTCTCCATATTCCCTCACGTCTTTTAATAAATCTTTGCCGACCACAGCCTTGAAATCCCTGAACAACCAGAACAGCAGACTGAGGAGCGTCAATAAATAATCTCATGAACTCGGCTTGGCTCCTATGCGCCACACGGGAATAGTTCATTGCTATATCCCTGTCCAGTCGCTTTCCAAGGATTAGTTCCCAGTCGGTTGTTCTATCTCCATAGTGACATTCCTTAGACAGTAAGAGGTCGTAGTATATTCCCATTGTCAAGCCACAGGGCGGAATTTCGACCCGTAGATATTCGTAAGTTGTGCCGCCGCGTCGCTCAAACTCCTTGACTACTTCAAGTTGAGTAATAGGTAGCGATCCCCACGTCACGCTTAGGGAACGCCACGAGGCTTCCTCCCGAAGATAGCGATCTCTAATAGGCTTACGAGCCCACGGTACCCTTTTGAAAGGAAGCTCTGGATCTGGTAGGCGGCCCATTCCTCTTCTCCATTCGGTTCGACTTAGACAATCCACTGATTTAAATAGCCCTTTGAATTTGTGGTTTATCATAACATTTATCTCTGGGTTGGTCGTCACGGCTTGAGGGTTATTGAGGATATTTTGGATAATCGAGCGGAATATTCGACACGTCCTTTGGAGGCGCACCAAGGTCCGTAAATCCATATGCCCGAGGAACTGGAGGACCTCACTCAAAGTCTCAGTCGGTAACTCGACTATGGAAGACATTGTTGGCACTTTGGTGATGATCGTTAGCACTCTGGTAGTGCCGGCTTATCCAAGCTACGATGAAGGTGGGCGATTCAACTTGAATAGGTGCAGGTGCCTCAGAAAGGAGACTAATAGATCTATCAGATAATCAAGATCAGATAGCTAATTCGCAGGGAATGTGTAACGAGCTTTCGTTGGCATCGTCCTGTAGCTTCAGTAGAATGCAGCTGCCTGATGGTTGCCAACTATATCGGCACAGGAGGCTAGTGTGCTGACACGTGATTCTGGCCTCTTGTAAGAGCAATACGGCGCTAAACTCAATACGATACATTATATACAAACTCCACTAAAATCACCATTGTTTTTGCATTATATTACGTTACATGCTGTGAGGTATCTTTTAGAGTTCTATAATAGAGAGCTCTACAGCCTTGTCCACATCAAGTCTTCGTATTCCAGGCACCGGCCCGATACAAATGGCATTGAGCGTGAGATTCTCCACCAACTGCTGGATATTTAGGGTGAGGCTGAAATATGTTACGGCTCCTTCATTAACTGCGCGTTGCCGATTGGGCGTAACATCGGCATAGACCCCAATACCAGACACTTGGTCTCCTTGGATGGACGGCAAAATTAGAGGAGAACTGTATCCGGTCATGACTGCCAGGGAAGTTGCTGTGTCTACAGAAGACTGGATCTGATTATCCAGCCGGTTATGGCTTATCATCCATGGCGATAATATGGGTCTCGTATTTTGGGCGTCTGTCGAGGGTGAGGTATCCACAGTGCCAATTCCCAACGATGGAAGGCTGGCCATTGAAATGGCGACGGATGGCTCGTTATTTAGTTCCGCACTCCTTATACGAATTCCTTTTCCCTCAAGGTACTCCTGCACATCGTCTGGCTCCAACCACTCTCCATCGAACCCCGGGAGTGTAGTCTCAATCACTGTTCTTGTACGTCCATAGATTAGCCTCTCGGCAGCCTCACCAGGTATCCTATTCACTAGCATACTATTATTCCCCTCAACCGTCCGATACAAATCTGGATGGATCAGCCGTGATGATGGGTTCGGACCATATAGTATTGGCTGATGCAGACCCCGTAAATGTTCCTCAGTCAGTGCGTGAAGTTCCTCCACAGTCATCCATTTTAAATGGATAGATAGAGCAGGATGGATCTTATCAAATGACATGTCAGTAGCGGAGAGGAGTTGTAAACCTCGCTCAAGGCAAGCGTGTCGAAGCGCCTGGGTGAATGTCTGAGGTTGATGGCTGTAGGTCCATGGGAACAAGGCATTGGAGGGCTGCATGGTGATAGAGCTGTTAATTTGCCAACGAGTCGAGATTGGAGATCTTGTAGGCGTAATAATGGTATCTAAGTCCTGCCGGCCACCTGAAACGTGAATCAATGCGGCAGACGCCTGTACTGTTGCGTACCGCTCCACTATGCTGTCAAGTTTACCAACCTTGTCCTGGTTTTGATGTCTCTCGCTGCAAATATGCTCTATACTGTCGCTATTTTCTGTGCTATTTCCTTCCTGCTCCTCGGTGATATGGGCAGAACGAGCCTCACTCGAGTGATGCATAATTTCCAGCGCCACTCTGCTTAGAGCTAAAGCCATATCTGATGAAAGTCCCCCTGACGCAATGGCAAAATCGTGGAACTTTGTGAAGGATTGGATAGTTCTCTCAAGCGCAAGCTTCAACAGTTTTGCCTTTGCCTTCAACGTATTGAAACCGGCTTCCCTGCGTTTTCGATATGTTCTCTGCGCTAGTCTAGTTCGCTCTCTCCGTACCTTCTGAAATCAGCTAATGGCTGTAGGATAACAACAAATCTTGCATGGATCCCTACAGCGTTATCATCGGTTTTGTTAATGGCCACATCCTGAATCCTTGGACGCCCAACTCGAGTGCCGTAACTTGTCTCGATATTGCCAGATGCTTGACGTTTTTGGTGCATATTTGTAATATTTTGTCACTTCTATTGCTGGGAAGCACTGTAATAGTCGAATTGACTGACCACTCTAAAGATAATATAAAATAGCCACACTGTGTTGATGTGTTCCACGATTAGCTACGATCTAGATGAGATAGATTAGCGACAAACTGACGACAAACTGGCGACAAACTGGCGACAAATTGACGACAAATTCAAGGTGTAACCTTTATTTATGGGGCTCCCATTGCATCCACATACCAGCTGATCAATTGCACTTTATATGGTAGGTCAAATAACGCTTATAAATTCATTAAGCTTACTAAAAGGCGGAGAGTAAGCTGGCTACCGAGAAAAGTGACATTTCATTCGCTGGCACTAACTCCAACTGGCGATCGTCGGAATACACATTTCCCGCCCTGTGATAATGTGCACTTTTTGCCAAGGCTGATTTGAGCTCCACAGTGTCCTCGAATGTAAATGCCGTCAAAATATTATAATAATTTAAAAGTTTACTAGATATAGCATGTCGGATCTCTCGGGGCTCGGTTTGAATCAAAAAATATTTAAAAGTGACGATGGCCATGTCCCTTATTGCTCGTTACAGAATTTCACGGAGCTGGCACATCACATGAGCCTTCAATAAAATACGATGGCGTCAACCTCTAAAGCATTATCAGAGAAGAGTATTCTTGTTGCCCTGACGGCTGGGACACATTCCTGGCTCCCTACTCCTGAGAATGAGGCATTTCAAGAGGGCATACTGGAGATTATGGGGAAGCATGGCATAAAACGGCTCGATACAGCTAGATTATACGTATGTCTACTCGTCCACCTTTTCTTACTCGTGAATTTGATGGCAGTATTTCTAAAATAACTGACATTATAGGGGATGGGTGCTTCCGAAACCACAATAGGAAACAAAGGTCTCGGAAGTCAGTATACTATCACCACAAAAGCACCGACTGCCGTTGGGAACGGCGCAGGAAAAAAAGAAAATATTCTACAGGCGGCATATGAGAGCCTGAAATCCTTGAAAGTTGAAAAAGTGCATCTATGTCATGTTAAACTTGCAAGTTAGATGCTAATTAGAGCGTCCAGGTTTCCATCTACCTCTTGCATGGACCAGACGAAACTGTCCCAGTAGCAGAAACTTACTCTGCAATCCAAACCCTGTACGAAGAAGGGCGATTTGAACAGGTACGTTAACCTCTCTCCGTACGCTCGCTAACTCACACACAATCCCACAGTTTGGCCTGTCGAACTTCAACAGAGACCAAGTCCTCGAATACTACAACTACGCTGAAAGCCAAAACTTCGTCCTTCCAACTATATTCCAGAGTACCTACAGCCCTGCCCTCCGACTTAATGAGACACTGCTTTTCCCTACCCTGCGTTCTCTCCATATGTCCATTCAAGCTTACTCACCACTCGCCATGGGCTTTCTATCTAAAACCCCATCGGATATTGAAAACGGCACAGGCCGCTGGGATCCCTCCACGTTCAGTGGGCGCATGCATAGAAGCATGTTCTACAAACCATCTTACATGAAAATGTTGGAAGAATGGGGAAAGTTAGCAGAGGAGTCTGGGGCAGGGAGAGTTGGTTTGGCCAATCGTTGGGTGAGGTATCATTCAGTTCTACGAGGTGACCTAGGAGATGAAATGATTATTGGTGCAAGTAGTGCTGAACAGTTCCAACAAACTGTAAAGGAGATTGATAAAGGGCCACTAGAGGAGTGGATAGTGAAGAGGATTAATGAATTGTGGGAAATGATCAAATATGATGCTGAGGTGGACAACTTGAGGGCTTTTAGGGAAGTTTCTGGCTGAGGTGAACGTCTTTCCTCATCACAGTACTCAAGTAGTCTGCGCTTTAAAGTGCGTTTCCCCATCTAAATGTCAGTATTCATCAGTACTTAGCATTTTCAAATTCAATTAACTATGCAATGCGTACTTGGTTCAACTATTTGTTTCTAGTGCAATGTCAGAATCTTACCGATTTCGTCAGCCTTCGTCAGCCAACTACGTTCACGCATTAAGAAGAATCTAAAGCCAATTAAATAAAGAGAAGTATAATCTATAGAAAATAGCACGCTCATGCTAGTTTATTGGGGCTATGCAATATAAGTCTGGTACTCACCACTCTAATCGGCAATGCAATCTCTTCGATCATTCTCAATTAATTCCAACACGAATTATACGATGACTGGGATTCTCATGATAAGTTTTGGATATTTGTAGGACGGAAATGGCAATCAATTATCCCAAAACGCTGATTTCGAGAGCTGTTAAGTTTGCAGTGTCGCATCCCGCGTCATAGAGCACTGGGAAAGCAAGATTTTTGCCGACAAGGTTATTATATCCAAGACGGACGAGAGACTCCTCGGCGGGTTTGTATAAAGGCCATCCGCCTTCGTAAGTCGTCAACCCATTGACAGGATCCTTTGCAAAAGTAGTCCAAGCCCCTCGTAAGTATTTCTCAAAGTTGATTTCCTCAGCTGTTGGTGTCGGAGTCGAGAATGTAGTTTCAAAAATCAACTGTAGTTCGGCCCCGTGGTACGCTCCTCCTTCTGAACTGATATTGATGTTTGGAAATACGCCGAAGTATCGATATCTCCAAGTGGGATTGTTAGCTGCTATGCTTGCATTTGCGCGAATTCCAGCAGGACAAGTAAAGCCTGCAAGAGCATATGCATCCCAGACGTAGTCCGGGAAGAAAATGTTCGATAGAGCAAGCTCGGTGCGGAAAAGTCCTGACTCATAGTCATTGTTCCCTACTAACACTGGGATACTCGCAGGTATTTGCAGGGAATAGTTGGAGAAAACGATAACGTTATCTACTGTTGGTGCGAAGGCGGTCACAAAAGCGTTTACGCCGGAAGACGGAATGGCATTTAAGAGGGAGTCGACTTCCACATTGCGCATGCATGCCAGGAGCGTTGTAGAGTTGGTCGAAGCATCTCCACAGCCAAGAGCCGTTGTGACGTTATACCAGTTTAATGCCGAATCACTTTCGGAAGGGAGAACCCCAAGGCTCTGTATTGTCCCTGATTCTAGTATAATACCAGCTGCGATTGGGTCCGAGGCCCAGGCATAGGAGTAGAAGTCTGCTGACATAGAACCGGCTGATTGCCCAAATAATGTAATTCTTGCTGGATCTCCGCCAAAATTTGCGATGTTCTCTCGGACCCATTCCATGGCAAGACGTTGATCTAAGAAGCCTAGGTTGTTCTGAGTCGTAGGGTTTCCTGGAAAACCAAGAAGAGAAAATCGGTAGCTACCGTGACGGTTAGAATAAGTTTGAACGAAAGTAGATTTACTCACTTGATAGTGACAATAATGACATCTTCGTTGTCCGTAAGACCAGCACCGTTGAATAGAGGTGTCGACGAAGTTCCGCCATCAAATCCTCCTCCATGAATGTATACCATTACAGCCTTGTGCGGCTCTCCTGATTGGGGTTTCGACCAGACATTTAAGAATAGACAATCTTCACTATACACTGCACCTGGGGGGCTGCCGATGAGATTGATAAGTTCGACTCCGACGTCGGTGATGTTTGAAGCCGCAAGCATCTCTGGTGTTGGAGTATTCGATTGGGATACGCGTTGAGGACATGCGGAGCCCTAAGCCATGTCAGCAGGAGTAAGTAAAGAAAAATCGATTTGTAAACTCACGAAGACAGAACCATTGAGCATGGAAGACCCGGTATATTTTACAGGCGCCGCAAATCTGAGATCTCCAACGGGGGCTTGTGCATAGGGAATTCCGAGGTATTCTGACACCTCCGAATAGTTTGTTGCCGCATGGCCGGCGACAGGCCCGCTAGTAGTCTCAACGACTTGGCCAATTGTGAAATTACTATTTCTGCATTGGAACTGCGGAGCTGCCCAAACTAAAGGGAGGGATAGTGCTGTAAAGACAGTAAAGGCTTGCATATTGAAATGATATAGGGCTTAACGAATGACGGAGATTGCACGAAAAGATGAACAGTATAATAATTAGGAATTGGAGACGAGGATGGTAAGGAGAGGAAAGACAATTTGACTTGGGAAGGACTGCTTCTTTTAGTTTTGCCTTACAGAGAACAATCGACGTAATGGATCTACTCTATAAGAGGAGATTGCCGACATTCTCCCGGTCTGGCATATTGCATTAACATCCACCCTGAAGCCTCGGGTTAGTACAGATTAACCAATTACGGGCTAGGGGTGTGTTCCCCCTCCACCCATTGGGGACAGGAGGATTGCCCATTGGTCAGGTCGTTCCATCCCTGACGCTGAGGCTGTGCAAGTCTTAGCCGACATTTTCAGGAGTAAAAAAATATCGACTTACCACCTGGAACTTTCTCCACTGTCTCCGTTATCCTATTTCTATACAACGTTGTAGAACTTGTCGGTCATTGGTGTCCTCGTTTAGATATACGTATATTCTTCCTTATCTCTCACATTTTCATGCGCAAAGCCTCCCGAAGATGCCGACTAAGAAATGTATCCAAGCCCAGAATCGAGTTAGAGCATACAAACCGAAAGTCAAAACCGGGTGCATTACATGCAGGTATGTTACTTCCCCAGCCAAACACGTATCTACTCACCACGGGCCCAGAATCCGGCGGGTGAAATGCGACGAAGAAAAACCTAATTGCCGAAGATGCACCAGTACAGGTCGCAAATGCGATGGCTACCTTACGCCTGCATCTTCTTTAAATAACTCAAGCCCCCTCCAAAAAATATCACATTCCCCAGATCCTCAGCCTTTGGAAAGCAAGCTCGAAGGACGGTATTTTGATTTCTTCTGCAAGAGGACTGTAGTGATATTTTCTGGTATCTTCGACCCCACCGTGTGGACTCGATTAATTGTTCAAGCTACACATCATGAGCCTGCGATTAGACATGCTGCTATTGCTCTAGGAGCTTTACATGAAAGTTCTGAAGTTGGGTCGCGAGCAGAGCCAAGTATTTTTGCTATGGAACAATACGGGAAAGCTATTAGATATTTGGTTAAGCCAATTCGAGAGAAGCAGAAGCAGGCTGCTGATGTGGCCTTAATGACGTGTGTTCTTTTTGTTTGTTTCGAAGTAAGTTCTCTTTCCATAAATTAGAGTTCAATTATTAACCGTAGGAAGATGATGAGAGGAAGCTACGGTACGGCTATATCTCACATCGACAGCGGGGTAAAGATCATTTCTGAGCTCCAGCCCAGCAATAAACCAACAGAGACATGGTCGGTCTCTACTATTCCTTATGCTGAGCCCTCAGTCCTACATCCAATTTTCATCCGGCTAGATAGACAAGTCTCGGAAATTGCGTCAGGGAGGAAAAGAGTGCTCCTCGACCAAATCCTAGAGGATAAGGCGGCCGGGTATCACGAAGATATCCCCTTAGTCTTTAGTAGCCTGGAACAGGCCCGAAACTCCCTCGAACATATACGGACATTTGAAATGCGCTTCGTCAGGTCAGCGACTTCTCAACCTTCATTTTCAGATCCGGTGAAGAGGTCGCTGATGCTCGATATATCGAGGAGTTTGTCTTTTATCCATCTTCAGAAATGGTCCACTGCATTCAACTCATTTATCCAAAATACTACCGACTTTGATGTCGCTAGCCAAGAGGCCATTCACGTGCTGAAAATGCACCGCCTCGTTATGGGCATTGCGATGGTAGTTGATGGAGAACGTTCCTATGCGGACCCGACAATTTGGGATCAGAACAAACCTCAATTCGAGAGTATCATATCGCATGCTACTTCTGTCTATGAATTGTACATTAGATCTTGTGAGAAAGAGGGGCGCAAACGGACGATTTTTTATCTCGATTCAGGAATTAATTACCCTTTGTTTTTTGTTGCTGCGGCGTGTAGGGATGGGGCCATTAGATGGAAAGCAATTGAATTGCTTAAGGCAATGAATCGGCAGGAAGGACTTTCGAATAGTCTTTTGTCGGCGAAAATTGTCGAGCATATGGCGAGTATTGAGGAAGAGGGCTTGGTTGGTGAGGGGAGATTTTTGAGAGCGAGTGAAGTTCCGAGGGAGAATAGGCTTGGAGGTGCAATAGCCCAGTGGGTGACAGATCGACGCGTGCTTTTGAGTTATAATAAATTTGGAAGAAGAGTAGTAGGTGGTGACGGATATGAGGGCGGGACAGTTGTGGTAGAGGAATGGCTTGAATGGTAAGCGATGAATTAAATAAAACGTTTAACTCTCCAAAAGCATATTGTAATATAACTATAGTAAGTCTAGTATATTACTATCTTGGTCTTTATGTATATACATATATATATGTATAACTTATAATAATCATAAATGCCCAGTTGGTAGTCACTCGACTAGGTCCTAAGAGTTATCACAAGTAACGAGTCCTCACCGTCATTAATGTATAAAGTACGTGATGGTATTAGAACTCACTCCAACACACTACGCTGATGCTGAGTCCTGATCCTAAATCCTGAACCCGACTCCTAAGCACCTATATCCAACCCAGCCTTGAGGATATACTTTTGTAAAATTGATGCAGGTGCCTCAGTACTGTCAATAAGACATATCTCTATTCTATGAGAAAAAGGCCATCCTTTATTCTAGAAAGACATACTCTACAGATACTGAAGTCTTCTACCATATGAGGGTAGTATTATCTTAGCTTCTTTGATTCAAGTTTGAAACTATTTCGGTCAGGTCCTCACATAGAGTCAAATTCGTATTCCGCAAAGAGGTCAGCCGCAAATGAGCTCTGACGCGAGGGCCGTTTCAAACTCAGGTAGAGGAAATGAAAATAAGTCTGAAATATGAAGCATTGGAGCGCGCTATGACTGGCACACAATAATAGTATTTGGAGTTCTAGATGTCTTACGAGAAAGCGCGAGAAGTGTCAGATGATTGATATGCTTACATTGCGATCTTTTGACGAGTTCTAATCAATGTTATATATCAAGTAGAATTACTCGCGGTTCGCCGGACGACATCACCTGGAGTACTCTGAGTTTATCGCTTAACCTCTGTGTACGGTAGGCGGATAAATAATGCTAGATCTTGGGTGTATATCAATTAAATAGGCTACAGATTGTTCAACTAAATTGGAGCATAGTCACAGGCAAAACAATAATGTTGTAGATGATGCGACGAGACTTTTATCGTGACTTGGGAAGGCGCGCACGACTATTAGAAGCATCACAGATCTCCTAGTATGTTCACGACAGCACAGTACACGGGCCGTAGAGTCGACTAGTTCAAGAAATGTTATTTTTCGAGCCACCAAAAGATTGAATAAATCAACCAAACATATCGGCTTTTAGACCACAATCCTTGAGTAATGCAGGAAGCACTGAGGCTTTCTCCACTTTGCCATTTACCTGACCACCTTGGGGGAATATGGCTCTGAGTGGCTGTGAATTCGGCCCACATTAGAGGAGAGAGCGGAGAAAAAAGCAGTGGTTACATGCAAGGTACGGCTGCTGCTACTGCGGGAGCGTCCGCATTCGTCGTTCATGGCGTGTATTCTCTAAGGCTGCTAATTCCAGTCAGATATGGCTTTATCTCTGCCGCAAAGCGATTCCGTTGGGGTGCAGAGCCAAGGATACAGCTGTGCGGTGCTATTTCTTTTCTGTTACATTGTCATACGATAATCAATGTCAAGGCTATTGGCAAAGCAGATAATCGACCTGCCGAAAATGACAATCCGGTTGGTGTCTGGTGGTTGAAAGAAGTAAAAAATCGGCACTGACAGGGATAAATCCATCCTGTGACTGTGCGCTGTGTTCGCTGTTGTGCACCGTGGGAAGGCTAAGACGACTAAGCCTCCGCAGCCCTGGAGCTTCGCCCGACATTCCTCACCCTCACACCATCGCCCTCTACGAGTTCTCTGGATGTAGCTGCACAGAGGGTCGCCTTTACGTCGTGGAAATTTCAATTTCCGGTACTCTATTCAGTCCTGAGAATAGGGGAAATGCTATTGATCAATTACTCCCCTCCACCACATCGCAGTTATCGTTGCAAAACCATGTTCTGTGACGAGGCTCCGGTCGCGTTCGAGTCCTATTGCAACACCGCCTCTACCACTATGCTGCTGGGTCAATTCTGCAGTCTCGGACGCACCTGCAGCCCCTGCATCGGACCAGTGCCTAAACTCGATATTTTAAAGGAATCTGCAAAGCGCCCAAATCTCTCAGCCCCGCACCTCGGCCAGACCTCTGGGTGCAGGGTGATTCTCCCGCCCTCAGTTGTCGCAGAGTGTTTGTGACACCTGAGGGATAACTGTGATTCGCGATGAAAGCGGGGGAGAGCTGACGAGGAAAGGTTTTGCGAGCGAGGGTGTTGTTGTGAGAGTGGCTGGGTACAGGGAGGAGATGCATGAGCTATTAAGCTCGGGTATATCAAAAGATCGGGTTCCCGCCCCCGTCAGTCGGCGGCTATCAATTTGGCGCAATTCTTTCTTGTGCTTGTCTTAGCCCTCCTGCGGCCCATTGCTAATTTCGTTCTCCCAACAGAACGACACTTCATTCGCTTGTCACCTGATTCCGTGCCGCCAATTATGAAGGTGTTCTCACCTTGGGGCCAAACGGTTGGCCTTGTTATTCTAACTCTCAATGTCACACGCGTGGCAGCCGAACCCACCGCGACTGATCTCGAGAGCCACAGTATTATCTCCTCAATCGAAGGGGCTTTTGATGATTTTAAAAATGCAGTGGAATCTGATATTGCAAAGGCCTTGGTCGGTAATGATGGGGTTCTCGCTCAATTTGGTATTGAACTCGCGACGTATGCGATGAGATTCATAGCTCCGGCTAGGGGACTTCGCTGATGGGCATACAGAACACCACCTATTAGCACAAAACCGGTAACCTCTGGCATTCAGAGCGATATCACGATCGCACTTTACTGTAACAGCTGCCATAATGCCACACAGCCTACAGCCTTTAATTTTGCAAGCCAGAACTACAGTGGCTGGAACAACAGCTGGCTGGGTTTCGCATTGAATAGTTTTGATGCTCTGTTCGAAATCGAAATCGAGTTGAATGCCGATAACGACAGTAACCTCACGTTACCACTATATACGTACTCTGCTAGTGATTATGGTGTCGACGTTGACGTGGAGTTCCAGCTATATGTGGAAGCTGCTGCATCGGCATCGATGAGCTTTACTACAGGTCTCAACCTCTCAGTTAGTTGCCCTTCTCAGTTTGAATAATATGATTATTGCTAACGCCAGATATAGCTCCATGAACCTGCAGCTATCATGATGCCCGCGCTAGATCCAATAGTGATGCTCAACGAAAGTCAGAAGATCGGATTGTAAGTGCTAAGGAAGGTATATCATTGTCAAGGTTCTAATTGCCCACTATAGTGAGAAAGGAAATTTTGTGCTCACACCAATCTTTAACGCCTCAATGCCTCAGCTCGACTTTAATATAATGTTCTCCCTACGAACAGTATTCAGCGTGACCGCCGAGGATATAAATATCGGCGCGCTTTATCTCGACCTCCCCGCCTTCAGCTTAACAGTCAACACCATGACCAATGCGACGTCCAACTGCCAGGCTCCACTCGCCGACACGCCACCGGATGAGATCTACGCCGAGCTAATCCACCTAGATGGCGAATTTGTCGCAAAACTCAGTTATGAGCTCTTCGGCGAAGACGATAAAGGCGTTATCAAAAATTGGACCATCTGGGACACATTAGACAAATGCTACGCATTCTTACCAGGCTTAGGATCTATCGGCGACGTTCCACCTTCCTCCAAGTCCCCACTTCTGACTGCACCCCCGATCACAACTTGCACGACAGCTGGGGGCACCAACACTACCACAGGAACGGCAGCCGTCGGCGCGGCTCTAAAATCGCTCAGTCCTGGGGCCAAAGCCTCAGTTGTAATTGGTGAGAACTTAAGTCCTTGGAGCAAAATTATTTTATTCTGGTTCTCTCCTCAGTCTCTCCTCTGGGAGATCCACCCACAAACATCCTCGTTTTTTGCTAAGCTATACTAACTGCTAGTTTCTGCGTTATAGGTACATTGGCAGGTGCCGTTCTTATTGCTTCTGTAGCCTGGTACGGTGGCCGTGCAAGTGTGAAGCACAGCATCAAGAACGGCGAGACCGGCTCAATATGGACTATCCCACGTCCCCGCCCTGGCAAGTTCTTCTCCCGCCACAGCCCCGGCTGGACAACGAAGTTTTCCCCCCTCACTCCGAGCACGCCTGCTTGGAAGACTACCGAATATGAAGCCGGGGTCTTCCAGAGCCCTGGTATGGAATCGAACCAGCAGTCTTCGCCTCAGGGCTGGCAAATGGAAAATAAGGAGCCATTTGTGGCTGTAAATGAGGCTGCGATGCCGGCTCCCACGTATATCTCGATGAGCGATGACAGCAGTATACCCGCCCCAGGGGCTAGGGAGAGGGAGACGATGAGCTCTGATACTGGATTGCGATCCGCGAAGTATGAAGGAATCACGTCCGGGCAGGTTGAAGGGCTGGGTTTGTTACAGGATGGGGGTAGGCCATTGGCGTGGAGAAAGCCGATCCCTAGGAAATCGGTGCCTGGACACGGTAACGGGAGTGGGAGCTCTTGAATTTGTTTGTTTGTTTTCTTCTTTGTACATTTATTACTTGAGCATCTTTTTGATAGCGTTTGCCTAGGTAAATGTCTATGATCTAAGGAGTCAGCAAGGCAGATCGCTAAAACCGTGATTTCTCGTGTTTAGCAGGCAGAAGAACTTCCTGTCGACGCTCCCTACTTCTCTAATAAACTCGAAGCAGTATCGCTCACAAGTTCTGGATGTGGGGATTGACGAATTAATCAATATTATGCGCCAGAGAGGTAAGTGCTTTACTGCCGAGCTTCTCTACCTTTTGAACTTACAAATCAAGGATGTGATTCAAAAATTTCTTTGAAACATCGCAAAGTGAATTCAGAATTGACGGGACCATCGTGCGAGTTGTCGTGCGAGTTGCCGTGCACGATACTGAATGAAAACACCACGTGATCTCGTGATCTCCAGCTAGGTGTTGGTGTGCCCGAAGGACTCAATGTACGCAGGCATACAGTACATTTGGTACTGCTTATGTATTTAATAGGCTTTACCAGCTGTAATGGCAATTAAAGTCGTCAACTCCAGATCGAGTATTGCAACACTAGGCGCGAAAAAGCTCCCTCCATTTCGGTTAAACCAGATTAAAGTACCCAAAGACCTGAAATCTTGACCTGCCTCTATAGCACTCTGCCAGTGAGTGGCTATATCAAGCCCGAGCAGCTCATCCTCCGAACGACGAGCAGAGTCGTGTGGAATCCTATGTTGACGATCTATTAAACAATCTGAACAGACTGAGAATAAGGATAATCCAGCAATTCACTACAACCTGATTGCTCTTGGGGATGTAGAAGCTGCCTAGGTTCGGGATGAACTTGCAGCAAAATACGATTTCTCTAGGCTGGCTATGATGGCGCTTTATTATGAACCAATGGAATGGGAATCCACCGTCACTGTTAATGAAGCACTTTACCAGCCCTTCTTGAGTATGGATTCCTTGCGCCTGTTGACCCTAGAGCCGGGTCATCTCGCAGATCCAATCCTAGTTAGATTGAGCATCCATGATGCCGATGACGCCCCAGAGTATGACGCCATCTCGTACGTTTGGGGTGATGTAGGAACGACAACTCAGATCTTTTGCAATGGCAGCCCTACGCATATCACATTCAATCTATTGTGGGTGCTGAGACGGATTCGCCAATCAGAGCAGCCAATAACTCTCTGGGTTGATGCGCTATGCATCAATCAGAATGACCCACTGGAGCGCAGTGGGCAAGTCGCTAAGATGGGTCGTATTTATGCTAGAGCAAGGCGCGTGTTCGCATGCACGGGCAACGACCCCGACGGAGGCGCGAGCGGCGTCACATCTCTTCTGGGGCAATTTCTCGCAATGATGCAGAGTATTGGCTCTGCATCTCTGGTGAATCTAAACTTGAACGAAGTAGACCCCCGGTGGTTTTCTCTAGGAGTCCTCCTGAGACAACCGTGGTTCTCACGGGCGTGGGTACTGCAGGAAGTCGGACTGGCTAAGGACCCAAGGGTTATCTATGGAAATTTCGAGTTCAGTTATCGAGATCTGATGAAAATAGTGATGTGGGTGAACAATAACGCGCCATGGCTTATCGTAAAGGCAAATATCCCCTTGCTTATGATTCATGTACATTGGGCGGATTGGTCTACGAGAATTATTGGAGACTCAGCATCTCCTTATGAATTCCTTGATCTCTTGGACCACGCGTCGTTGCTGAAGTGTCGAGATCCCAGAGACCACATCTATGCTTTTCTAGGTCACCCCCTTGCTCGAACTAGTGATGGCCGGGGTCTGATGATTTTGCCAGATTATACTAAAAGCACCTGGGAGGTTTTCAAGGAAGTTTCTATCCTTCTAATCCAGCAGTCTGGGCTCAGGGCGCTTTCTACGGCGGAACATAGCGAGTCATCTATTAAGGATAAGTTTCCATCGTGGGTCATAAGATGGGATATTGGCTACGTTATGAACAACATCTGTCGCCACCCAATGCAAATTTATCGAGCCAGTGCGAAGAATACCACAAATATGCAATATCAAATTTTTGGTGACGAATTATGGGTCACAGGCGTCGTGGTTGATACTGTACGGACTGCCTGGAAGATTGAGTACGGGACTGACGGAACATTAAACTTCCGGGGTCATGGTAATAACCTTACTCTGGAAGAAATCATTAGCTATCTGGAGTCTACCAGCACTCCCTGCGCATACGGCTCCAACAGATTGCACAATTTCAGTCTGACGCTCAATGCTCCGCCCGATAACTCTCTCAAGAGCGGCACTCTTGCTACGGCATTTAACGCATATCGGAATTGGCATGCTCGACCACACTTACGGCCAATCTATAAAGACGAGCTTGCGCATACCTTCTGGCGCGCAATCTGTCATATGTGCTCAGGTCGAGTGTTTATCGTGACGGAGAAGGGGTATTATGGCCTGGCACCTTGGGTCTCGGCGCCTGGTGACGTCTCTTGCTTTTTATTTGGTGGGCTTGTCCCTTTTCTACTTCGACGGGAGGATGCCCAGGCAAGTCGCTTCAAGTTGGTTGGCGAAGCATACATCGGCGGCTTAATGAACAGTGAAGCCAGCCATTTTCTTGACACGGGACAGCTGATGGCGCAGAACTTGATCATCTGTTAAGAGGCGAGATTGACCAGTTGGTACCAGATCAACTTACCTTTCATCTAATGACCAATGCGACATCAAACGGTCACTTAACTAAATGTGATGAGCTAAACTGCAGGTCAGAAATCCCCGTTGCAATCATTACATAGCTAAAAATCCCTTAAATTGAAAAGGGGGATTGGCTTTTATAGTCAGGGATTGATCTGTGAACAATTGCTATATAATATTTGAAATCGGCCGATTACCCCTATAGTAGAATAATTTATCAATATTACTAGCGTAGTTGAGTGAGTTTTGAATTTTATTAATAGAGTCGAGTAGGATTTGAATTATTATATGACGGAACTCTATTATGCTAGTAAAATTAAAGTATATTAACTACTCTATACTTAGACTTTAGTTATATGGAGACTATTAATAATCGTCTTAAATTACTTTATAAACTTAGTGGTCTGTTTTGGAATTATCTTTTAATCGTAACTCTGTTTTTTTTGTTGACTGGTATAAGGCTTCAGCATAAACTCGAAGCTGGATCGCTCACAAGTTCTAGATGTGGGGATTGAAGAATTAATCAATATTACGTGCTAGAGAGGTAAGTGCTTTGCTGCCGAGCTTCTCTACCTTTCGAACTTACAAATCAAGGATACGATTCCAAAAAATTTCTTTGAAACATCGCAAAGTGAATTCAGAATTAACGGGACCATTGTGCGAGTTGCCGTGCACGATGTTGTATGAAAACACCACGTGATCTCGTGATCTGCAGCTGGGTGTACGACATATAATAACTGGCAGCGTGCGCTCCGCACGCTGAGGCCCTGAAACGGACAGCACAGATGTAGAGAATTACTCACAAGCAAGTGTAGAAAGTATAGTAGAGCGAAAAGAAGTTTCTGGCTTAGGACAAGCAGGCAAGATTTATATGGCTCGTGTCACAAACAAACCACAGATGCTGAACCACGCATATTATTTACCCTTTTCGGCCAACTGTGATGTGTCTATTAGTCATCCAGCTAATTGCTTTGAGGAGGTTTACTGTCTTGTTCGGATCTGTGTCAGTTTGTAGGATCCTAAGGATATATTCAACCTGCTGTCGTCGATAATGGAGCTTGAAGGATGCAATTACCCCCTGATCAAGAGGCTGCCAGTGGGATGTTGTATTAGGAGGGAGCCCGAGCGGCGGGTCTAGCCAAGTGCTGTGCAGTTTCCCTTGGCGCGAGTTTCACAGTAAGGCACATAGTCGTATTTAAAAACTGCTCTATTGTTAAAGGTTGAGCTTCAAAATTTGAACAGAATCTAAATGCAACCCTTAGAAAGAGTTAGAGTTATTAAAAGCTCATAAATGTGCCTCATGGCACGTCAGCACTTCTTGCCGCTTGTGCCAAACAGCCGGTCTCTCGGGCTCTTTCCTGAACAACTGGCTCACCCTTGACGAGCGATTACAAAGCATAGGGCCGGTAGTATTGGATCAAAGACTCTTTTTAAACGAGCAGCTTTATTATTACTTCAAATATCTTATTATTTGTGACTATTGCATGTATTAGCACGAATGGCGCCTGGTGCGAGGTGCTACCGTGTCCTGAGCCTCTGGGGGCTCGCCTGTTCCAGGGGCTTACTGCGCCGTAACCCATGCTAACCGCATTGCTGACCAAGATTCTTGGCTTTTCTTTTCTTACCAACTTTTATCTGCTCTTTCTGTTCAGGGGAATCCCCTTCTTAATAACAACATTGAAAATGACAGGAACCGCACAAGCGAGGAACTTCTTGCTTTTCTTTGCAGCGCTCGCTGCCTGGTGTATTGTGGGACTACAAATCCGCAATGGTTTCTTTCAACTTCTCGACTCCACACATGCTGTGGAATCAGCTGGCTGGCCCATCTCCGAAGCTACCGGATTCCCTGCAATCGATGGGCATCTGAGAGGCATGTTAGCATTTTTTCAACCTACAGTCAGCGGAGAATCCACGAATCTCAGCTTGTTTGCAATTTACATAGCAGCCCAAGTCATGCCTATGCATACATTGGTTCTTCTGGAGGGTCTCCGTGAGGGTAATGCTGGCAAAATTATCTCCTAGTGGGTCTTTCTCTGGCTTGAGTGAGTTCATGCTAACTGAATGTCAGTTCTACATTGTGGGGAATTCTGTATCAAACTGTGCCTTGGGGAATTGTTATGCCTCTTTTCTTCGCCCTGCATCTTTCTACTTCACTACCTTTGGCCGACGGATCTTCTCGCAGGTTCTCAATAGACCCACCCAAGCTCGTTATGTTGCCAATTGCATTGACTCTTGGTTTCGTCCTTCCAACTGCCTTGGCTGGCATGCCCCCACCAATCCTCACGACAGCGTCACAACAGCAAGTGTTCTTGGTTTCTTGGCAGGGATTTCCAATCTGGATTGCCGTTTGTCTGCACACTTTCTCGAGAATCTTTTCTATCATCCGACCAACGGCTTTGGGGATAACTCCCCTGAGAATTGTCTACACTTTTAGCATTGCGCTTACGGGATTCGTTCACCTAATCGTGATCGCACTTGCAGCTATTCCATCTATACGACCATTCAGCTTTCCCCAAGATTCCAGATCGGGTGTATCATTGTGGTCCGTTTTCCTACCAATGTCACCGTTGTCGTCCACCAAAGTCAAGACAGTATCCGAGGGATGCCACATTCTACTACTTTATGATATGTACTTTGCCTGCGGAGCTGCGATCCTATGGGCAGCTGTGCTGTTGCGTCATGTACACCCAAATCTGACACAGTCTAGATGTGTCGTGAAAGTACTACTATGGAACTGTCTAGTCGGGCCTGGGGGCGCCGCCTTGTCATTGATTCGCGAACGAGATGAACGCATATATGAAAGGGAGAGAACTGTGGTAAAGAAGGAAGGAAAGACTTTGTAATTTTGAGTGCTGCCCAGTGTTGGGTCTAGTATTATCGTATCGAATATTGCCAATATTGAAGGTTAGTAATAATAATCCAGTGTGAAATGGCTTATACTATAAAGTAAAAACCCGCTATAAGGATACCTCGATATACGAATACACTACTAAAACCCCCGGTAAAATCCTTAAAGTTTCCGGTTCCGGAAGGGTATTTTCGGTGAGGCGCACCACTTAGCTTAATAATAACCCCGTAATTTGTCTCTAAAAGTGATCAAAGTTGCCTAAGCTTCGGGACTCGCACATTCCTGATAGTACGTACAGGGCAACACGTCCGTACATGCACAGCGCCCCTCATCGTCTCACGTCAGCCCCGCCCCCACGGTGGAAGCTGATAAAAAGATAGGGGATTCCCTACACCATTTGAGACTAAAATAGACCATCTCCATAACAGAGAAATAGAGAAACCTCCCGCAGCTCTCTACTCAGGACACGGAATATTATTACCGCAGGCTTTGAGGACCGCGACATACCCAGCCATGGGCTCTCAATTGAATGCTGAAGCTCCCCTGGAGACGGATGTCCTTGTTGTTGGCGGCGGCCCGGTGGGCATGTTTGCAGCCCTGCGGCTATCTCAATTGGGGCAGCCCTGCATCATTGTGGAACAGAACAGCCATACCACTATCCACCCGAAGATGGAATACTCATCTCACCGCACGATGGAGATATATCGTCGAATTGGCCTACTTGACCAAGTCAGACCTAAGGGTGTTCCCGAAAACTACGGGTTTACAGAGCTCTTCTCAACTGGGATTGGTGGTCCAAACCTTAACGTAGCTCAGATCGTATGTGTTTATTCCCCCACTCCCCCACCATATCATCGTCGAATGGCCGATCATTCGATGAGCCGCAGGCTTATATCTAAGTCCTCGACTAACCGACCTATCAACAGGGCAGACCAAGTCCGACAGATCTTCGCAAGTTCTGGGCAGACTCCAACAATGGCTCTCATCCGCTCGAGCCCCACATGCGCCAGTCACAGATAATCTTTGAGGCCATATTGAAACAAATTATCCAAAAGGAACCCCTAATCCAGAGCTACTGGGGTTACGCTTTCCAGTCTCTTGTCGAGGATGACGATAGTGTACTATCGACTATCTGCGACCCCTCGGGGAATCCTATTTCGATCAAGAGCCGCTATATCATTGGGTGTGATGGAGCAGGCAGCAAAGTGCGGTCCAGCGCCAACATCCAGTCCCCAAGGGAGTCGTTGTAAGTACTGTGCTCTGTCTTTTGCCTCCTTTCCATCCGAGCAACTTCTCGCTGACATGCGGGTCGAGGCCCCTAAATCTCGCATATGTGCACTTCAGATCAAGTGATAAGGCCAAGATTCAAGTCTACGGCGACTTTTGGCATATGACGATATTGACGGGCGCAGTCATTGTTGCGCAAGATGAAGTCGATACATATACTCTACACCGCATGATTCCTCCTGGGGCCGACTATGAGATCGGGGACCCTGTGAAGTTTATCAATGAGACCATGGGCGGTATAGGCGGCCATTCAGACATTAAGGTAGACGAAATAATTGTCACTGGAAAATGGCAAGCAGACATGTCCATTGCAAGCTCTTTCCGCTCAGAGAAGGGCCGAGTCTTCTTAGCTGGAGACGCCGGTAAGAACCGCCCCGACCATGGTGCTCAGCACGATACTAACGAAAGCAGCGCACCAGCTCACTCCAGCCGGAGGCCATGGCATGAATTCCGGCATTCAGGATGCTTATGACCTGACCTGGAAACTGGTTGCGGTCCTCAATGGCTGGGGAGGAGACAATCTTCTAGATTCTTATAGCAAGGAACGTCGACCCGTTGCCGAACTCAATACAGCCATGGTGCACAAAGGAGTCGCGGAAGTTGTTATTCCATGGACGACTAAGGGACACGAACTTGGGTTCGATAAGATTATTGCTCGGACAGAAGAGGGCCAGGTTGCCAGAGACGTCTTGCGTGATGCCATCCTGCCCGGGCATTGGATGCATGAACAGGATGGGACAGTCATGGGCTACCGTTACAATGGCTCGCCTATCGTCATCGCCGATATGTCTAGCCCAGAGCCACCAACTTCTATCACTCAGTATTTCCCAAGTACCTGGCCTGGAGCTCGAGCACCACATGTTTTCCTGTCAGACGGCAAAACAAGCATCTTCGATGTCTATGGGCCCGATTTCAGTATCGTTGACTTTACCGCGGCTGGGGAATCCTCACAGCGGTTTGCTACCGTAGCAAAAGGTTTGGGCATACCAATCACCGCTGTTCATGTGCCGCAGGAGAGACATTGCCGGGCAATCTGGGAACGTGATGTGGTTTTGGTTAGGCCTGATGGGTTTGTTGCTTGGAGGTGTCAACCCGGAGGGGCAGGGTCAAGCGATGAAGAAATAAGAAGCATTCTATTGCGTGCAACGGGAAAGCTATCTTCTAACGCTGTCTGAGTGCAGCTCAGAAGTATATTTACATGCTTACCTACGATATCTAGCATACTTGTAGGGTGCTATATTTTCAATTCGGGCATGAGCTATCAAAAGAATAACAAACTTCGGTTTATCCTTCCTGTGACTCTCCTGGCCACTGGAATTGTGATACATACCGACCACTGCGGTTGCACTAATCGATTTAATGTGATGCTCTAATCAAGGTAACAGATTCGTATACTGTAGTACACTCCTAAAGGTACATGCAATATATAAAATCGAGATATCCCATGCTGCATCTAAAGCGATGTACAATATCAACATTTAATTGTGGCATCGCTCCTTCTCCAAGCCACTGAGACAATCGCCTATCAGTCTTTCTTGTTGTGGGCTAGAATCTGGCGAAGTCGCGCCAAGCCGAACATCGAGGGGAATATCCAATCCTATGTGTGATTAGTGTATGCGATAGATAGTTTGTTGATTTGCAATAGCCTACCCATATACTTCTAGGGAAGAATCTATCCGGAAACCAGATTATCCAGGCTCGATTCCCCTGCCAGAACCACTTTGGGGGGTTCTTCTTTAAAATCTGCTTTGCCACGCTAGCAGCATACGCTTCGTTGGGCATGGCACCCTCTACACATCATTAGCTCATTCTTGGCGCGGACTTTGGATATATCTAACCCTGGGGGTGGTAAACTCGGCGGCCGTATTCGGCCGAAATAGGTAGATATACGCTATCCTCGTCGAGAACTCTCTCGGTCCTGGTAATTCTGCTCTTCACACCGCCAGTGACGATGAGTATGACTTGAACACCAAACGGAGCTAGCTCAAGACGCAAGGTGTTGCTATACGCATGCAGTGCACTCCTATCACATATACCACTCTTTCTCTTCTCCTACGCGTCCCTTTTTACCCTTAACTTACAAAGCTTACATCGCTTAATTAGGATCAGCCCATGCCAAAGAAGTTAGGATCTCCACTTTTACCAACACAAAGGTCTCTGATAGGTACGTTGACGTTACCAGATAGTTCTATCTTGGGGGTCTTCTCGAGTCGAGTCTCCTTCCTTCTGCTTGGCCATTGCTTCTAGTTTCTGTCTTCAGCGACAATCACAATTCAATAATGATGAGATTTTATGGGTTAGAATCAGTGGGATATCTTCTATATACGTCCAAGGCGTATAGAAGTGAATAAGAACCTAAATTCCAGCTCTAGGGTATCAAAAGCTTTATTCTCCACGAAACCAGATTCCTGACAATCTTGGTGATAACATCCTCGCAAACGCACGTCACTAGACCATAACCGACTAAATAAACAATTCCTCGTCGTAAAATTCGTTATGAGATTATGGTAGGCTGATTGTTGGGCCGTAAAAGACCTCCCAAAGGACCGAACTTCTATATACAGAGTTCTATTTCTAGCTCATCCATTCCAACGTTGTGGTAATCAATAATTTCGGAATATCTATAGAGAATGTATAAGTCAGCTTCGTTACTTGCAATGCTCATAAGACACGGTTTATTGGTTTGAGATTGTGGAGTTCGTACATCATAATCTTCCACGTATCGATTGGCAAATTCGTGTCACTGAATGACCAGTCAAACTTTCCCCTCGCTACAGGCTCGTCTAACGGCTCATGGTACGAGTGCAAGTACTTGTGCGTAAGAGCCTTGGATGAACAGATTCGTTTTCGAGGGTCGAAGACAAGCATCTGCTCCAGGAGATCGACGGCTGCTAACTGTCAGTACATCCACAGACAACCTCACGATGAAACGAACCTAGGGGATCGGCGCCCTTAAACTTGTTTTTTAATGCTTGCCTCTTGTGCTTCGGTAGGGACTGGACAAATTTCAGGGTCTGGAAGCAATTAGTAAACGCAGGCCACCGAGCGCTACCAATCCTTACACTCTTATTCGCAATCGAATAGATCACATCGTCAGGTGGGGTGCCTAGAAGCTCCGTGATGATGGAGAATTGGTTGACGTGATCCGTTCCGGGAAACAGAGGTTTTCCGTCTAGCATCTCTGCGAAGATGCAGCCCGCACTCCAGACATCGACCTCGATGTCATATTTCTGCCATGTGAGCATAATCTCCGGTGCTCTGTAGTATCTCGTCGCGACGTATCCCGTCATCTGGTAATCCAACACACGCGCAAGGCCGAAATCACATATCTTAAGATCGCAGTTTTCATTGACTAGAATATTTCTGGGCTTAAGATCACGATGGATGACACCTGCCGAGTGGACATATTTCAAACCACGCTAGGGATAGGATTAGCAACTGAGGTAGCCCGACTGGCCACGCATACCCACCAGGATCTGATATAGGAAGTACTGTACGAATTGCTTATCAAGGGGTCTAAAGGTGAGGAGACGGTGCAAATCTGTGCCTAAGAGTTCGGTCACGAAGTAGCTACAATACTAGTCAATGAAGTTGCAGGTGTGCGAGTTAGCATCACCTTACATATCGTCGAGTGGGGAAATAAAGATATCACTGAGCGAGATGATCTATCTGGGTGAGCGCCCTAACTTCGCGCGGGTTCGTATAGAGCTCACGTTCTCGTGCTTCAAGTGCTTCAGCAACTTCAGCTCGCGGTATGTTCGCTTGGAGAGGACCGGTGTGCTAAACGGCTTCATGACTTTCTTGATGGCTACGCTCTGGCCGGTAAGTACATCTTCGGCGGAGCTGGAGGGCTCGCATCAGTAAATGCCGTATGGACACATGCTTGTCAGAACGTCTTCGCACCAGACAAGACCAGATGCACCCATCCCGACCGGGTGGAGGTCAACGTATCTATGGCACATATCAGTTCTCGCCCGGACAGTATACAGGACATCTCATTTCAGCAAGGCTTCGGATACCTAGTTGTGATCTCGAAAGTGGTCCCGAAGATCTGGGTCCGTGTAAATCGAGGCATGGTTGATGACGGATTCATTGCAGAAGTCGTCAAGTCCCATTGTGGGGACAAAGTTGAAAATCTGGCGGCTGGAGGTACGTTAAGGGAGCTGGAGCTGGGAAGGCAGGTACAGATAAACTGGAAAGATAGCCGTGACGTCAAATTCCCACTTCTGAGGTTAGTCTTGATGATCAGTAAGGAGCTTGCAAGGACCTGGCAAGACTAAAGCAGTCGGTTAACTCGACGTGCATCGGAGATGGCTCCGGTTGCCACGCATCACGGGAAGCCCGCTAAATAGACAGCGTGTTCCTGGATGATCCAAGCTGTCAGAGGGATAACTCAAATCTCTCGATGTTCCTTTCGGTAGATCATGCTTTCTTGGCCTGGTCAATAGTGCCCTAAAAAGCTGTGGTATCTCCCGACGGATATGTACAGCTGGTGAAAGCTGTAGATACAGTGATAAAGAGAGCTGTGCTCCATCTGATGAAAGTACATTATCATGTCCTCAGTTGGGTACGAAGCTGTGACGACAGTGGCGCCTGCGGGCCGTGCAGCCCCGACTCCTCCCTCGTATAAGAGAGCGTGGTGCCTTTGTCTCCTCGCGACGAAGGATTTCTGCATACCTAGCTCCCGCTGCAGAGTCCCTCGGGTAGCTTTGGACCGATTTATTGACCGTGAAAATAATAAGAATAATAATAATAATAATACTATTGCTGCTATAACCTGTTCCTCGGAGGTGATTGGTTCACCGAAATTGCCGACATCAAGGGTTGTATTGGTGTTGTTCTACTTACTGTAATGATACAGTACCATCTGGGGCTTTGATTGGAAAAAGACTACATTTGAACCCGGAGCTCTCTCCGGATCAAAATCGTTGCAGCCCAATCAACCAGGCGTTCAACGCTCTCTCCCCGGCTGTCGCCACATGTATGACCCACTAAAGGTGTCTGGATTGGTGAACACCAGAACATTCACGCAAGTCTAAGGCGTGGAAGGTCGAGGGGCGGGCCAGGAAAAGATTGGGGTGTGCGGGTGAGAGCTTATGCCATGACGTCACAGGGCAACGGCGGCCAGGATCGGCCAGTTGCGAAATAGTTTCGGCGATGAAAATTCCTTTGCTCGATGGAGAAGTGAAGAGAACACGATATTCTGTCGTCTTCTTGTTAATTTTCCTGTGGAAAATAACTGTAGATCATGGCATAATGCTCCTTTCCTCATGTTTGTTTTGTATCCCCTCTCATGCCAATTTTGCCCAGCCAATAGGGAGAGTAACCGGTCTGAATCCGTCGCAATGCCCGCTTGCACCTCCTCCAACTTCTCCTTAGGCAAGGACAGCAGCTCATTCTGCGTCTTCTCATACTTAGCATAACTCCTACTATGGCTATGACTATGCGCACCCTTAATACACCGAATCAAGCTTATCGGGACACCGAAGCCGCCTGTCAAAAGCCTTCTCTAAGTCTTACTTCTGCTCCTCGATATCCAAGTGGCTTCTCATTTTATCGCTTTGAGCTTTTCAAGGGAGGCTAGCATCTGGGCTTGGGAGACGGTAAAGGAGTCGATGAAGATATATCTGTTGGTGGTTATGACGGGGAGGAGAATCGCGGCTAGACCGATGGAGGGTAGGGCCGTGGTGAGCTTCGACCATTGAAGAGGGGGACTTTGTTCGAATCCCATTAGGCCTCGTATGGCCCTATAGCTAATTTGAGCATATAATCTCCCGAGGAGACATCCTGAAGTCTTTTGTGGCCCTGAGAGGCTTACAACTCATAAGTAGACTGCCACAAAAGCAGTCCAAGTGAGACAGTGCTTTCTCTGCACCTAAACTAGGTGACTGCGTCTCTCTCACCCTTGAAGTATTGCGGGAGGACGGCCAAGGGTGTTTTAGTACGTGTCTCACTGCCAAACTCTGAAGGCTTGAACTGCTTCGACCTGGCCGTGATCGCGACAGCAAAAGTTCCTAACCAGTGCCGGAGCGGCATCTTGGCTTCTGAAGGCTTCGAGGAGTCGGCCCAGGGTAGTCGTTGCTGACACGGTAGGCGGTGATGTGAGCGGGGGTCTTTGGGCAGAGGACGTGCGGGACAGGATAGAAAAGCAAAGTTATGGCTCTTGTCGAAGGCGACGAGGGTGTTCGGTTCGGTACTTATAGAGGCCAAGAAAGCCACATGGCCCTGGGACCCACAAGTCGCCGTTAGGGTTATTTTATCTCGGCGTGGGGTATTTTTGGTAACTCAGACCCATCCTGGAGACATTGAACAGTAGCAGGAGAGATTTGACAATCGCATTTCTCTAACGGCTGTCCGTGACGAGCACTGGCTTTCTTAGATTGCTATGTATCACAAGTTGTCAAATTCGCCTCCGCCACAAAATCTCTCAGCTCCAATTAAGCGTGGTGTCGTGAATCACCGCCCCCCCTCTGGATAATCGGTGAGAATAACATTATTTCGCCACTTGTCGCCGAAATATCCCTCCCCCACAGAACGAGGCGGTCGCGTTTTAATTGGTCTCTCTAAAAAGGCCCGTCAAGCCCGCAACTGCGAGAACAAACCACTTGCAACTACCTGCTGACAGCATTATCTCTGAAAGGAATCACCGAGCATATCAGAGATCAGCTGAACCTCCTTGTCATCGGATATCACCGTGGACAACAATGCAATGGACTTTTAAGAGCACCACCTGAAACCCGCGAGGCGCGCTCGAGACCCGTCGAGCTTGGAAACGTGGCTGGTGGCGGCGGCACACAAGCATAAAATCATGCAACCTTATTGGATAGCGGGTTCCACAGAGTAGCCTCGAGGCTTCGTGCTGAGAGCTGAATGGCATTCTCTGTGCATATTCATGGGAAAGCCAATGGGAAGCTTTACAGTACGGTGAGTCTCACGGCCACCGCTGGTTGACAATATAGATAGGTTGGTTGTCGCCATTGAGGAATTCCCATTTTCTTTCTGTTTGAGCATTATAATGGCTTCCCCGGAAGAAAAAATGGCCTCAAAGCCTTCTGCTGTATCTGCTTCCACTGAAATCACATCACCCACGTCCCCAACCATACCCGTGGTGTCGCCAACCGATATTGGCTGGAAAATCACAATCAAGAATGCAGACGGCACAAGCAATGAGGTGACACTCGAGCCCAAATCTCCGGAGCGCACAGATACCATGAGAAGCATTCCTCTTGGCGAGAATGTCGACCATGAAAAGGTTCAAGATCCTACCGAGAAAAAGCCTACAAAAGTAAGTAGCACGCCCTATAATAACTTCCGCCGCACTACCTTACTGACTACCTTGCAGCTATTGCTGAAACTCAAAATCTATCTCATCATTCAATACATCCTTAACGCCATCCTAGCCGTCGTCATAATTGTTATAATGGCCCTTACGCTCGCACAATACAACAGCACAAAAAACGCGCCAGGAGCCTGGCCCCCCAACCCCGTCCTCTCGCCCACATTCATTATGCTTATTATCTCCTGTGTCAACGTACTCATGGACGCCATTAACCTCCTCGTGCAATGCTGCGGTGTTAGAGTCTTGCGCACCGTGGCCACCATTGTGACGAAAGTGCGCACCGTCACCGGTGTCGTCGCTGCCATCATGCCCGCCGTCGCTGTCGGGATTTTCAAATTCGCGAACGTCAATACCAACAATACAGATCTCTGGGGAGCGAGTTGCAACAACGGAAATGCGACTTCGGAACATGTGGCGAATGTCCAAAGTACGATTTGCAACACGAATACGGTAGCATACCCGCTGCAGGTACTGCAGGTCTGGTTCCAGCTGTTCTGCGTCATCGTGCCACTATATGGAAAATGGCGCGCGACGAAGGAAGCGGCGGCAGCGAGGGGGCCGAGCAATACTGATGCGGAGGAGGTGAAGTTGAATATTAATGATGAGGCGGGGAATCTGATTGATGAGAGTAGGCAGTTTTCGGGTATGTAGGCAGGTAAAATGGATATCACATGGATCTTATTGCAGTATACGGAGAGAGCAAAACTACACAGGGAGTCGGGTCCTTGCTTCAACAGTACACGCAGCGTATTCGTGCTTTTCTGAATGTCAAGTTTCTACCAAATAGCTCATTATCTACTACATTACAACCTTCAAAAATCGCAATAAATTTTAAATACGAAGAAACTACTTGTTCATCTCGGGTAATGCAGATGAGACTAAACTCCAATTCCCATATGAAACAATCGTCGCGGGTAAGATATGATGCTTGGCGTGAAGGATCTAGACACGCTAATCATTATGAACAAGTTAGCAACGACGTTCCGGTATCAAGGTCGATTAAAGGAGGCAGAAGAGCTAGGAATACAAGTAATAAGGGTGACGGCGAGGTGCTTGGGATAGAGCCTCGATGAAGAGCACGCATATCCCTTAGACGGCGGACACTCTTCTCGGGGTGTAGTCACAACTCAGGATACGCGTCTTCCTCCGACCTCCCAAGCACAATTACATCGACCATGAGAAACGATGTCATAAGCAACACCAGAGAGCTGACCGCAGAACCTTGCGCTCTGGGGTGTCTGCAGTCTCGCAAAAAATCCATTCTGGAGCCCAGGCCACCCACCGTAACCCCTGATGATAGCCAATACACCGTTGAGCTATTATTAGGAAGGCAAGTTGTCCCGCGCGGGAAGGGTAGGCGCAAGAGAACGGTTGCCCAATACTGGGTCAAGTGGCAAGGGTGGTCAGACGATTACAATGAGGGGATTTATGAGGACGATATACATGGTGGCCCATCTTAATAAGCGAGGAAGGATTTATTGCCCTTATTTAAGATTATATTCACAGCAACGCTAGTCGTATTTTATTAAGTATTTATATATATCATGTGGAAATGTGGCGCCACGCGTCCAGTTCTGCGCCGAGTCCCAATACCATCCTCATCTCGATGCCTATGAGCGACCGTGCCAGTGAAGCCCTGGCAGGGGCCTCCCTACCGGGAGAGGCTCAAACATATAATACCACATCAAAACACAGTGGAGTTCCTCTGACTACTCCTCATCATAGCCTACGAGCTCGCACTTAGGTTCTCTCGACAGTAGCCAAAAGTAGGGGGTGGCCAACAGGGGAGGGTTTTGACTTATGTACTTTGCTGTCCGATATTATGAAGTTGAATTTTACGAGCTTAGATCTGATATCATTTGTTAGTTAATGTTTTTAATTTTGGGTCGTATAAATGTTAACGTACTTTCAATTTTTGACTGCCTAGATGTATCTAGAGCTGAAATGTCTGCTCCATTCTCAATCAAAAGCCGCACAATGGACTCTGCCTCAAGATCGATAGCAAGGTGTAGCGGGGTCATGCCGGAGCCCGTAGGAACTTCTGAGGGTGTAGATAAATCTACCCCAGCTGCAACCATTGCCTGGATCAACACTCGACAAACCTCCTCATATTTGATCTCATCGTCTCCGTATCTTACGAGAGCACATATCAAGGGCGTAATAGCATTATCTCCCATGGCCAAAACATCTGCTCCACTATTAATGAGGAGTTCTAAGTTAGCTCTGTCTCCATTTAGTGCGGAATGATGCAAGGGTGTCCATGACTCATCACCAGATGGCATTGAGATATTACCACCAGCCGAAACGGTGGCCTTCAGAAGACGTTCCAACGTCGCAGAATTAAGTGTCCCGGCACCAGAAGTTAGTACCGATCTTCCCATGCTATCGTAGGGCAATACATCTGCACCACGATCGAGAAGGAGATTGACAATGTCATTATTGCCCCAGATTGCCGCAGCATTTAGCGCGGTCGTGCCGTAGCCATCTGGAGTGTCAAAGTCGGCCCCGAGATCGAGAAGCAATCGGGTGATAGGCTCGATTCCAGTGTAAATGGACCGATACAGAACCTCACTACTAGTGCAAGGTGCAAATATGTCGTCTGAACTTGCCTCGAGAGATTGGATGACCCGTTTGACCACGGGCAAAGAGCGTCCGTGTAATATTGCTGCAACCAGCACACTGATGTTATTGGCATGTGATACTGTAGCATCGGCACCGGCATGTAGAAGGGCGTCCACAAGCTCCTCGTTTGGGGCGCTAACTGCTCTCAGCAGTGGCGTTTGATTATACCTGTTCCTCGCTTCGATATCAGCACCTTTGGCTAGAAAAATCTCCATTAACTTTGCGTTTCCTTTTATAGCGATATGGTGGAGAAGTGTGCACCCGTATATGTCAGTAAGCTCGAAGGTATCACATGGCAGATTCCTCAAATAGCAAAGCATATTTTCCGATTGCCAACGTGGTGCACAATCTAGGCACCGAAGAGGAGGAGTGACGCTTGGGTCCGGGTAGTCGTCGGACATTTCCGGATACCGAGCCAGGAAGCGAATCTCATCATTGTATAGATGGGGTGTCAGGAGGGTCACAAATCGTCTTTGAGTTTGGATAAGTACATTCAAACTAGATTTCGTGAAAAACTCTCCCATATAGAGAATGAGTTCGTTAGGAACAGTGTTCAAAGACATGGGAGGCAGTCTGTTGTGAACTTGGGAAAAGTGCAATATATGAGTCTGGTGCTTGAAGTTAGAGAAATCTTCCTCAGAACGTGGGCTTTAAAGGTAGAACCTAGGTAACTTTTGGCGCTTTTCATCAAAGTGACAGCCTTGTAGACCTAGCAGCCTTGACGTGCGGGGGAGAGCCGGGCTAACGTGCTGAGCTGGATCATGAACTGCAATAAATAGGGATCTATTATATTATATGAGTGAATAATATAATAACGGCGAAAACTGGTCTCTTAACTACGGCCCAAAGATATAAAGAGGATGAAGAGCGGAGATCTGGGCAAAAAGTCTTTGCGTTCCTGTGGATCGACCCACTAAAGCTCGCTAAGGTACAGTGCCCGGTAAGGCCCTGTAGGTTGCCCAAACGAGGTGGGTTATTTATTTTAGTGGTTGCTACAGTACAAATTCCACCAGCCACGGTTCGCCCTTGTGCCTAAGGCTTTCAAAATGAAATTACAGCGTAAATACAAGTATTACAGGACGTGCGGGGCTGTTTTGCACTAAACCAAAATTGGTAGCCAAGGTCCTGATCCGCGTGGCAAAGTTTACTTGAATTTGCCTGCCCACAGCACCACAAGGCTGATAACGATTTCCTATATAATGGTGAGGCCTTAGAGCTCGGATAAGACTCCTTTGGAAGTATTAGGGATAGTATAAGCTCGGCGGTAGAGCTCTAGTAGAGAAATACTATTATACTTTAAAATGAGACCCTTTGCGAATCAGGTGTGAAGGCGACGATGTGAATATGATTTTCTAATAAGAGAGTTTCGAGGCATCCAGGAGTGGCTATAGAATATAATTTATAAAGAATTATAGCATATATTTAAGTTGTGTACAGATTTCAAGATGCTTCAAGTTAAAGTACCTATTATTATTTTTTCGGCACACCAGTTTTTTCGGCACACAGGGATGGACATTAATTAATTAAAATCCAACCACTGTGAATACCAACTAGCTAATAAACTACTCGATTTATTGATGCTCTAGGCACGTACGAGCAGTGTGTTCTAATGAACTATATACACTACACGTCCGTAGCGCACATATTAATACAGATATTACAGGTGGTTCAACTACCTAAATTCTAACCTCGTTATAAGTTATGGATTAATTCTAACCCTAATTTTAATAAAATCGACACCGACTTAATAAGGTGCCCTGTTCGCGAAATGCATCTTACTCCGCCCTTGATCATAAGCTACAACATAACTCAACTGCCAGACCTCCCCAACTATATATATATTACCGTTACCCGGGGGACCTCCATCAGCAAACGCGCTAAAACAAACATTCTCATAACCCTGTAATCCATTTAGACTCCTCACGATCATGTCTCGCGGATCCATAGGCATGACCTTCCCCCCAATCTTGAACGCCGCATACGGTGCTTTAGCGTCGCAGTCCACGGTCCAGTATCCGAGCGTCTCGTTGTAGACTGCGGTCGGCTCGAACTGATTATTAAGGTCAGCTGCTTGGGCGCTGGGGATGAAATTCGGGGCCGTGCCGCTGTCCACGATACTCTGATAAGTGCCACTGGAGTAGATAGAGCCGTTCTTGCGCCTGTAAATCAGCTCATTCGAGATGGTGTAGAAACTCAAGCCCTGGATACCAGAGGTCTCTTCGATTGGAACGGTCGTGAAAGGGGGTTCGTAGTAGCTTGGCGATACGAGACCGCCGAAGGCCATCACACCAGCTGGCGCCTTTGGAGAAGTATCTCTTGGAACCCGATCAAGCGCGAGAGTGAAGACAGCATCATTCACGATCTTCTCTTTCGTCATCGTCGTGAATACCGGATCGTAGATTGCTTGACTTCCGTTCCCGCGATAGGTGGCAGATGTGATGGAGGGAAACGCAAAGCCGACCAGAGCCGATGAGGTGCCATCGCCAGACCAGGCGGATTCAGTAACTAGAGCTACCTCTTGCTTTGGGACGGTGAGACCTCCCAGTCGCAGGGGAGCGTAGCCCATCGAGCCATGCAAGGTCTCATTCTCGGGGAAGTAGCCAATCGAGAACTCCTGAGATGTGATGTTGGTGAAAGAGCCTAGGGCAGGGTTGTAGAGTGTTCCGAATTGACACGCCTCTTGTGGGAGAGGGGCCTGTGTCTCGAGGTCGAGGCACTGGAAGTCGCTTGAAATGGCCCAGGTATCCGAGCTCCCTGTATCAATGAAAGCGACGAACTGCTGGGCTTTGGTACCCAGCCACGTGAGGTTCAGGACGGGGTAAACCCCGCTGAAGATCGTGTTCACGGTCTCGAGTCCTTTGCCGGAATAAATCGCCTTGTGTCTCTGCCTGGCTGGGCTACTGAATATATCTGGGTTGGGATGGCCGCTGAGACTCAACTGATGTGTTGCAGGGGCTTCGGCGATGAAGACGCTGGAATCAGAGAATAACTGGGCGGGCTTGCACGATGTCTGCTGGACAAATTGTGCGAGCGTGAGTCCCAGCCCTACGAGGGCGGCCTTTGAAGAATACATACTGCCGAATGAAGCTACAGTCGCGTGTTTTGTTGTCCCAAGAAAATTGAGGAGCTACGGGAACTATATAGGGATCGGGCGGGGGGTTGGCCCGTAAGCTTACTCCAATCTCCGCAGCTTCTTAAGGCAGCTTGACGAAATAGGAAGCTTGGATGAATCGCAAGACACGGCAGCCTCTATAACCCAATTTGGCCCGTTTCACTCAGATTACGGCGCAGATTTTTTTTTGCCAAGCAGCAGGCTCTGGAAATCGCCATGTGGTTTATTTTGAAAACAATCAACAGACACAAATTCCCCAGGCATATTTCGCTAGATCACATTCACAGCATCACTGATCCCTCGGTTACGTAATCAGCTCACCCACCTCCACCAGTGGCTGACATAATTACCGCCCCACCATAATAATGCCAGAAAAGGGTCAGAATACTCAAAATGCTCAATTATTAACTCAACATCACCACAGATTACTCCTAATGGGCCCTCCACTGCTTTTAACTAGTGATTTACATCGTCCAGGCATCTCTGAAATGCGCGATCGGACTTCTTCCATAGTAATTTTGCTCCACTCACGCTGAATTATCTCTTTTAGCTCCTCAATTGATCTCCATATATAACGACGTATCCTTTGCTTTAGAATATTCCAAATACCCTCCATAGGATTTAAATCAGGTGATTGCGGAGGATGTGGGAGAGTATTGACCCAGGAGTCCCTTTTAAGCCGTTGTGCTAGGCCATATTTCCTTGATCCATGAGAAGGGTCATTATCCTCTTGTAAATACCAGTTTTTGGCATGTTGTAGACGTGCGCTATTTACAGCCTCAATATATACAGGCAGTAGACGCTCTGTATAGTATTTCTGAGACATTGCATTACCCTTAGGCTTAACCTCCTTAGTATGAGGCAAAGAGGCCTGCCATTCAAGAATGCGTATGTCATAATCAGCCTGTGACTCGTACATTGTCTTCCTAGGCTTTGGAGGCCTTTTTGGACGTTGTATATAGTCATTCTCATCATTATAGAACTCTAGCTTCTCGGCTTTTGCATGCCAATTGATCCACCCAGCAATGTGTAAACGGACACCTTTTTTCTCGCCTCTCTCTTGTATATTCTCGGTATCATATCGTGTGCCTTGCTCTCGGAGAATAAATCCTTGACTATTAGAAGTAGGGTCAATATGTGCCTCGTCTGTAAAGAAGATATATTGCCAGAAATCATCAATTGACTTGTCTTGATGCTCTTGTCCATAACCGACCCGTAATTCTCGATTTTTCTTGGATAATTCCTTTTGAATATAGGCTTGCTTATATCTTTGACCATTGTATGTATCTCTCTTTAAAGATCGTTGAAGTGTACGTGTAGATACGTTGAGGTTATGATGTTGAATTTGGGCTTCAAAGAGCTGATCTCGGACAGGATTTCTTGATGGCGAAACAAGCATCTTACACGTCTCTTTTGATAACTTTGGCTTGCGTCCTAGACGTAAAGACCTCTTGCGACTTCGGCGATATGCAGGAGAGCCTAGGATATCTCGTTGTTTTAGCCATCGGCATGCAGTATGATGGTCAATTGAGAATGAGGCTGCAATCGACCTGATTGATTCAGAACCGTGTCGCTCATCAAATACATTAAAAAAACGCGTCTTCTTGATTGTATCAGCTTCAGCACCTTTAGGTTCATAAGGGGGAGGAGTTTCGCGACAAACAGAGCGTGTTGTGGGTGCCATAGTAGTGGTGAAAGTGGTTGTGTATTTCATGGCTTCATGTGTTCGGGTATATTATGGTGGGGCGGTAATTATGTCAGCCACTGGTGCTCGGTGCCTTAGGCCCGGCAGCGGTTGCACTCTCACCCACCCTGTGTTATGGAGACTCGCACATATACTTTAATTAGTACTCTAAAAGCATATTCAAAATTAAGTAAGTCTACACTATAAAATTAGTGAGCATGCGCTGAAGCGAGTGTATGACTAAGACTCGCACCACCTTGGGCTGAAAATGGGAATTGATCATCGGTCGTTCGAGTCTTCGGATATGACACAGGGAACGGGGTACAGCATCTGGAATGCGGCTGTCCTAAAATCATCACTGGTAGAGAAGACACTCAAGTGTAAGGGAGACCATATTTAACTATACAGGAAAGGCTATATATCGAAGCATAGTATACTATATTTAATAAGAAAAGGGCTACTCGAGATCCTACAGTCTCTGGTAAGGCTAGCATAAGTTCTATCCAAGCAGTCCCTCTCGGGACCTGCGTTTTGTAGCTCTGTCGCAGTCGAATTTGTCCGCTTTAAGACTTGTTAATTTCTGCTGTGCAGTTTCACATCGATGCTGAGCTTTCTCCAATCTCCGCTTTTTCTCGCTCTTACTTTCCTGCAAAGTTGCATACATTGCTGCAGTAGGTCGTTCTGATCCCTCGTCACACGCTTTAACTTTAGTCTCTTTGGCCATTTTTTCAGCCTTAACGCTTTTGCGTCGAAAAAATTATTATCTATCTAGTTGCCGATTGCCTACATCTATTACCTGAACCCCCCCCACCCTAGTTTGAGCTGGCTGCACATTGGCGCTGGAGCTATGATGTTAGTATTTACATACGGCAGATATTTCCGATGCAAGAGGCAAGAATAGTCTAAAGCGTTTCCTAGATGTAACATTTGATCTTGATTCAATTTCAGGATGGACGGTGCTATGAACGTGAGTCCCGATTTTGCATATGTGATAAGAGAGCTCGACTTGTGAATCTTCCTCCCCCCCGATGGCTGCAAATCATCAAAAAGCATCATTTTGTCCGTAACACCTATTAGATACTCTGGAATAATGTTTGAATATTTCTCTAGGACCGCCAAGCCTTGTTCTTTAAGCTTCTGAGCTTCTTCCTGTTGTACGCCTTGCTCGGAATATATTCTTGAAAGGTGAAAGCGGGTCCGGGCTAGAGCCTCTTCCGACCATTTCGAGTCATTCGCCATTTTAATGCACTCCTCCATGCATTCCCTGTCAATTATATTAGATCTGCAACTCATGTGTCAAGAAGAGCTACTTACGCCGCTGCTGAAAGGTTCCCAAGATGATGATATGCTGCTCCAACCGCGTAATTGCTCATTATTGTTGCCGAGTCGTACTTCCCTAAGGCCTTTTCTTGGACAGAAAAGACCTCCAAATGCATTTCAAGCGCAGATTGAGCGCCACCTGACTGCAGCATGGTACAAGCCATGTGGGATTGCAATACCCAGCACCGCCAAGTCTTGCCGAGTGCTCTCTCGCTCAATTCTAACCCCCCTTTGGAAGAGACTGATAGCTTCCGAATAGTTCCCACGATACATACTGACCCGTCCATTGTTTTCATAATGCTTTGAATATTCAAACGGCAATTCGTTCTCTGGTCCCCACTGGCAATATTTCTTGTAGCATGATTGGTATATCTTGTCCGCCTCTTCATATCCCCAGGTATCCAACAAACAGTACCCGAGATCGCTAGCAGCGTTTGTGAATAGGATATCATTATTCGAATCCTCGGGATAGAGCTCATGTACTTTCTGTCGTATGGCCAGGGTGTCTCTACATCGCTGTAGATTTTGAGCTCGGAAACTAATGCGATAATGCTGTATAACAAGGCCATAATCGTGTGAATATCTGCGCGTATCTTTGCGTTTGGATCGTATCTCAATTTATCTAAGATTCCTTCCGCAACCTCTAGATAAAATACTCCTTCGTCTGGTGAAGTCTGTCTTTCCCACACATGAAAGCCAGCGTCGTAGAATAGTTGCGCTAGGTCAAAGGATGGCTCAATAGCTGTAGTAGCTTTGAAGGCGCGACGGAGACTGAGAACATGGGGTGCGTATTCTTTACAAGCTGACCATTTGCTTGGTTCGGGGACTTGGATTGGTGAGGCTGGAGAGAACCGTTTTCGCACAAGGCAATATGCTTTGCCAAAAACTTCAGTGAATTTGTCCCTTTCAAGATCGCGAAGAATCTTTTCTTGAAGTAGCCTGTGGATACTGAGTATTTGCCTCCCCCCCTGCATTTTAACATCTACAAGTCTTCGTCCGTTCAGTTCAGCAATCATTCTTCTGTACCTAATGATGACTATCAGTGACAGCGCTAAATTTGACAGTCGCGATTAAATCATACCTGATAGTTTCCGTAGAGTTCAAGAACTCGAGGAACGGCTCCTTGTGATCATCGACCAGCAGGTCTTTTGGTATCGACTCCGCGTCCAGAAACACCAGGATATCTAAGAGATTGCGAGCGGCAAGAGGTAATTCTCGAATGCCTATATCCCACAACATATCAATTGCCACATCTTCTGGCGGGCTGGTACCAGCTTCGCCTTCACGATTTGCTTTTGTCGACCGTGATTGCCTCTCATCCCATATCTCAAGAAATTCGGATAATGAACATCTTGAGACCTGAACGTATCTAGCAATCATGCTAATAGCTAATGGCAATCTGTCGACCAATTTTGAAGCTGCTGCAGCTAGATGATATTCTGGATGGTTACAAAGGTTGTCCTGGTCTAAGCTTGGTTGCATAGAGCATAAAAGTAATTGCCTACTTTCTTCTAGCGTAAAGGCGTTGATTCCAAGTGGATGATAATTGCGAGCTGGCCTGAGAAGGTCGGAATTTCGAGTGGTAATGAGAACAGAGCCAGCGGTCTTCCAAAGGTTTCGAGGAATGTAATGGGATATATCAGATCATTCCTCTGTGTTATCGAAAATGAGGAGCCATTTTTTTTCTGTACGTTGAAGGAATTCTCTCACGAGAATAGTGAGACCCTCTTGGTCATGAATAATATCCCCTCCTAGCTTGAGCATGGAAGCAATGAGACTATACGAATTAGCACGCGCACCAGGAGTTTCAGCTTCGACCCAAAAGATATATGAGTATTTCTCCTCGTAGCGGTATGAGTATTCGATGATAATTGAAGTTTTACCAATTCCCCCACGGACCCCTCAAAGAACATATTTGGCCACTTGAAGATAGAGAAGCTTGAATAGCTTTAGAATTAGTTGTTCTGCCCACAATTTGGGTTTCGCGGAGGAAGGTTGGTCCGAACTGTGGGCGTGCGAGAGCGGAATTCTGCGGCTCGGTCTACTTCAGCTTGCTTGCCAAGGAAACCCTCAACTTTGCCTGCCCACAGCTCTTCTTTTCCCTTCTTGGTGGCTGTCTCATCGGGGTTACCATCTGCACTAGACATGTCAGAAGTACCCGGTTGGAAGGAAACTGTAGATGTCCTTTCCTCTGAAATTGATTTCCGTTCAAGATTGACTTGCTGTGGCTGGACTGCAGCACTATTAAACCGTTTTTCTATCAATCTGGGTAGAAAAAGCCCAGTCTGCTCTTCAACAAATTCGTCCAGTAAGAAATCTGCTCGTGCCTTCTCTGCCATAGCATCTTCATCCACATCAGCACCCGAAATATCTTCTTCATCTTCAGACGAGGTATCATCAGCAATTGCTGTGAAAGAAAATTGCTCCAGGTGAGTTGCAAGGTGATTCAAAGGCCTGAGTATCTGAAAAGTATTCCCACACAGAATACACGTCTGCTTTGGCAACCGCACGGATGCAACTGTCATTTAACTATATTTATGTTTATACTCCTTAGAACCTCTATACTCTTATATTATTCCTTATTATAATAAAGCTTTATCTTAATAATAGTTCTAGTATAAAAGGTTTATTATTCTTTATTGACTAGGGCTTCAAGCACATATGTCACGATGTCTCAGAAGCAGTGGCAATATACGCAATAGCATACGACTGTATAGTCGTAATGGCTTACGCATGTTGCCACATAAGCAGGCTTATAATAAGCGTTGCGCTCTGTAGTCTAAACCCCTCAGTTGTTTCTGCATCACTTAAGTTATCTACTGCTTTCTGCATATCTGTTATGCCGAAAGCCTATAGTCAATATAACTGAGTTTCACCTTGATTCACGATTACGACCTGCGCAACACCTTCCTATATTGACCCTTTATACCTGGTCAATATTCTTTATTGACTAGGTCCTAGGGCTTCAGGCACATTTACACATACTACACATCTGCCTATTAGGCTGCCTACCGGTGCCTATAAGGTAACCAGGTAGGAGCCTATTTGGTGACTCAATTGAGTGCATAGTATTGAGCATAAAAGGCTCTAGTTCTCCTGAATCTCTTCTTACTTTAGTTGTCTCTGTATCACTTAATATAATACTGAGTTTCACCTTGATTCCTGACTACAACCTGTACACCTATATTACCTCAGTTCAAGAGGTTATAAGCCCGGCTGCCTTAGGTTAGTCGGAATCACCCAGATTCAACTCAAATCACTCGATTATAGCCAATCAAGGCTCCAGCTCGATATTTCTCCCTAAGCCGATATAGCTAGAGGGAGAAGATAACTATAAAGACTGGAAGGATAATATAACCCTATTCCTAGGCTTGAAGGGACTAGCCAAGTTCATTATAAAGGGATCAATTATACCTGAATCAGATAAAGTCGACTGCTAGAGGATGATATATATAATATCAATTAAAGGGTCAGTTCACCCTGAACCAGCTGTAGGGCTTAAGGGGGTTATAGATCCAGCCGAAATGATATACCTACTCGACCAGAGGTACACCTTAACTAGATGGAACCTTAAGCACAAGCATTTGACTGAATATAACACCTTAAGGGTTGAACACCACAACTCGATTGGTGTATTTGTTGACCAATACAAGGCCCTTAAGTCAAAGCTTAATATAATTAGACTACCCCTACCAGAGGAGGTTTATACAATCAACTTTATTGCACTCCTAGACGCACAATACCCTATATAGGCAGACTAGCAAAGGTCTAATACACGCAAAACATCACCAATACTGCTAGACCTAATAGCTGATATCCTAGACGAATCCCGGAAAGCTGAAAAACCAACAACTGTACTATACAGTGGAAAGCCAGCTGCAAATAAGGGCCGTAAGGGTGGTGGAAATAAGGAGGCAGTCAAATGTAGCCACTGCAAAAAGGATGGCCATAATGACAACAGCTGCTGGGTAAAGCACCCTGAACTAAGACCCTCTAGGGGCAAGAACCAGAAGAAGAAGGACGATGACGAGGAAGATAATTCAGCACTCTCAGTGATGGCCCTTACAACCAAGTCAGGGCTAAACCGACACTCCTGGTGCTTCGACAATGGTGCAGCATTGCATATTACGCATACACGTGCCAACTTCAAGTCGTACGCTCCAAACGAATGGAGATCGAGGGTGTTGATGGCAAGCCTCTGAAGCTAGAGCTAAAGAATGTATTGCACTTACCCTCTACACCAATCAACCTCTTCTCTGGACAGCTGTTTGAAAAATACACTAGGGGAGGCTACCTTAAGAAGGGAGTCCTCTATACTAGTAGCAATAAACCAGTAGCTCTGATCGAGACTACTAAGTCAGGGCACTTCCTAAAGGTAGTAAAGGAGCCTATATTTATATATATATTATTAAGCTCAATAAGCTCAAAGCCAAAGCCCTTAGATCTATAGTATAGACATCTACTATATACCTTAATTAATAGAGTAAAAGAGACAGTATAGATAACAAAGGGAATATCGATTAAAGCTAGCTAATCAGAGCTAGAGCTAGAGCTAGGCCTATACTATATATACCAGATAGCTAATTTAATTTAGAATATATTATATATACTTTAATTAAAGTAATAGAATGTATTTAAGCTAGTATATATCAATATTAAGAAGATATCACTAGTTGGCTTTAATAGCTATATATAGACTAGTTTATTTATAGATAATATAATATATTGACCAGATATAAAGGGTCAATATAGGAAGGTGTTGCGCAGGTCGTAATCGTGAATCAAGGTGAAACTCAGTTATATTGACTATAGGCTTTCGGCATAACAGATATGCAGAAAGCAGTAGATAACTTAAGTGATGCAGAGACAACTAAGGGGTTTAGACTACAGAGCGCAACGCTTATTATAAGCCTGCTTATGTGGCAACATGCGTAAGCCATTACGACTATACAGTCGTATGCTATTGCGTATGTTGCCACTGCTTCTGAGACATCGTGACATATGTGCTTGAAGCCCTAGTCAATACTCCCCTGGCTGAATACATATGTTTGAGTAAAAACACCTCGAATACCCTCCTTATTTGACCTCCTTTACCAGCGTCAGGAGTCTTATGAACCTTGCATGTGCTGGTGATTTCAGGACCTTAGTTAGGCCATCAGCTGGCATACAGTCTGTAGGTATGTAGGCTAGTTGTAGCCTACCCTCTTCGACTTCCTGGCGTATTAGGTGGTATCGGACAGCTATATGCTTGCTTCCGCGATGAAAGGTGGGGTTCTCAGCCAATGAGAGTGCACCCTGGTTGTCCCCATATAGGGTAATAGGGTCTAAGTCCTGACCCTTATATTCTAATCCCTCTAGAAGGTATCGAATCCAGGCTCCCTCCTTAGCTGATTCTGACATAGCTATATACTCAGCCTCTGTACTAGACTGAGCAACTACCGACTGTCGCTTTGATTGCCATGATACTGGCCCTCCTGCCACAAAGGTCACGTATCCACTGGTCGACCTGTATATATCACGGTCCCCAGCGTAGTCTGAGTCCGTATACAGTCGAATATCCAGGTCGTACGGGCTGTATTTCAGCCCTCCGAGGATAATCCCATGCATCATAGTCCCCTTAAGGTATTGTAGGGCCCTCTTGGCTGACTTAATATAAGCTGGTGCTGGATTAACCAGGAATCGTGATAATATAGAGGCTGTGAATGCAATATCACACCTCGTTTGAGTGGCTAGGTAGTTAATTCGCCCGATCAGAGACTGATAGAGCTTGATTTGATCCTCGGAGGCTGTTCCCTAGTAGGGGACTAGCGATTCGCTGGCTCCTGGATCAAGGGGTGTTGATACAGCCCTGCATTCTAGCATACTGTACTGATCTAGGGTCTTGCGCACGTATGCGTCCTGACAGAGGGTAACCTGGTGCCTCTGTCTATCCCATATAATCCTGACCCCTAAGAAGTATTGGCACTTGCCTAGGTCCTTCATATCAAAGGCCTCTGATAGCTGCTGCTTCAGCTTCTTAAGCTCCTCCCCTTGCGGTCCGATCAGCAGGAAATCGTCTACATATGTAACGATTATTAAGCCTGTATCAGCGCATCGATATACGCATTGATCCGCAACTAAGGGCAGGTATCCTAGCCTTTTAAGTGCTGCTTTCAGGGTAAGTTGCCAGAGCCGAGGTGACTGTTTCAGACCATATAGAGCCTTTTGGAGTAATAGGGCTGTCTCCCCTAGTTCGAATATATCAGGGAACAGCTCCCAGCCATCAGGCAGGTCAACATAAACCTCTTCGTCAATATCGCCATATAGGAAGGCTGATTTGACGTCCATCTGATCGACTGCCCAGTTGTTTGCTGCTGCTAGCCCTAGGACAATCCTCCAGGTGGCTGCACGTACAACGCCAGCAAAGGTTTGATCATAATCTAGGCCGTATCGTTGTTCATATCCTTTGACTACCCAGCGTGCCTTATACTGGATAATCTGGTTATCGGCACCACGCTTGATCTTGAATACCCACTTAGCACCTAGGGGCTTCTTGCCCTGGGCTTTAAGGCGGCCGTTGCTGACTGATAGAGCTCTCCAGGTGTTATTTTTAATTAAGGACCTTAGCTCTGCATGTATAGCTTCCAGCCACTCTGGCCAGTCAGGTGAGTTCTTAGCCTCCTGGAGTGTTTTCGGTTCCTCACGGTCCGTAACAGCTGCTATATATCCGCTAACCTGTGTGGCTAGTAAGGCAGTTGCAAATAGGGTTGGATTACCCTGGGTATGTGATCGAGTGATCCGTCGGTTTGAGAGATCTAGGGGAGGATGGTCCTGGCTACCCTGAGGTGCCTCCTCACTCCCCTGACTAGGCTCCTCTTGATCGATTTGATCAGGTAGTCCTGTCCGACTAGGTGTCTCTGAACCTAGTTGAATAGTTGATGGTGCTGAAGCTCTTGGCTTATTCTTTGATCCTTTTGGTCGACCTCTCCCTCTAGGTGCAGGCACTGGATTAGTATCAGGGTCACTGTCACTATCCTCCTGATCTACCTCTGTATCGACTACTATAGTCGAGAGGGGGTCGTATTCCTGATCAAGGCCACCGTCTTCCCCTTGGCTAGTAGCTTTAGGGATATATCTGATTTCCCCCGGCGGCCGGATTAAATCATCCGTGTTTTCAGGGGTTTCTAGGTCTTCTAGAGGCTCTGACTCGTCGAATACACAGTGTGATGATCGTACGATCTTTTGAGCCCTGCCTGGGAGGTAGACACGGTATATCTTACTCCCCTCAAACCCTACTAGGTAGCCTTCCTCTGCATGAGGGGCTAGCTTTGCGCTCTTGACCCGTCTTTCCTTAGGGATATTCACATACACCTTACAGCCTAGGACGTGTAGGTGGCTGATATCCGGCGAGTAGTCAGCGTCTTGCAGTCCTGGTTCGACCTGGCGTTTAAATGCTTCTGCTGGAGTCATCTTATCGAGTGAGGAGGTGGCTGTACGATTCGTAACGTGGACTGCACCCAGCAGTATTTCAGGCCATGATTCTGGTGGCAGGTCGGAGTCCTCAATAGCACTCCTTACCTTACTGAATATCGTGCGATTCGTACGCTCTGCAACACCATTCTGTTCTGGTGTATAGGGAGTAGTGATCTCAGATAGTATTCCATGCTTCTGTAGGTGCTGGACTAGCTTATCTCCACCATACTCCTTGCCTCCATCAATCCGATACGCTCTTATGGTTGTATTCCACTGCATTTGGACTAATTGGGTGAAATGCACTATCGACTGATATGCATCCCTTTTGTCTTTAAAGGACCAAGCCCACCTGGCACGCGTTGCATCATCGGTGAATAAGCTTGCCCATATATGGCCTTTTAGGCCAGCTGGTGATATCTTTTCGATATCAACATGCACTAACTCAAAGACTCTCTGACGTCTAGTCTGTATACGAGAGACATTCCGAATTAAATCAGACACCTGGCAGGTGTGGCAAAGGCCTAACTCTGGTTGGTTAGCCTTAATTATCATTCCCTTTGTTATCTGTGCAGTTTCTTTTACACTGCCTATTGAGGCATGTAATAGACGTCTATGCCACAGGTCTAGGGACTTCGGCTTTGAGCTCACTGAGCTTAATAATGCATGCGTAAACATAGGCTCCTTCACTACCTTTAGGAAATGCCCTGATTCAGTAGTCTCTATTAGAGCTACTGGTTTATCGCTACCAGTATAGAGGACTCCTTTTTTAAGGTAGCCTCCCCTAGTGCATTTTTCGAACAGCTGTCCAGAGAAGAGGTTGATTGGTGTAGAGGGTAAGTGCAACACGTCTTTTAGCTCTAGCTTTAGAGGCTTGCCATTAATGCCCTCGATTTCCATTCTGACTGTACCACTGCCTAGTGGTGTGGCAGGTCCATTAGCCGTTAATACGGTTTGTAGTGACCCATTGTTTGGAGCGTACGATTTGAAATTTGCACGTGTATGCGTGATATGCACTGCTGCGCCACTATCGAAGCACCAGGAGTGTCGATTTAGCCCTGACCTAGTCGAAAGGGCC